>VDFB02264931.1:0-29132 GCA_007258455.2 Sequoia sempervirens
TATGTCATCTCTATCTATCTCCGTCTCTGTCTCTTTCTCCCTCTCCCCCTCTTTATATCTCATTATGTCTATATCTCTATATCACTCTATCTAACCATCTATTTCTCTCTTTATCATTCCCTCTCCCTTTATATCTCTATCTATTCCTCTCTATCTTCCTATCTTTATTGTTATCTCTCCCTCTCCTTCCCTCTACCTCTTTATCTATTTCTCTAAACCTCTATATTCATCTCTATTTCTATCTTCCTCTCCCCCCCTCTATCTCTAGACATGTCTCCCTCTCTCTATCTATCCATCTCTCTCCCTCTTCCTAGACCTCTATATCTATATCTCTTTGCCTCTCTATCTCTATCTCTCCCTCTTATCTTTATTTTGTTATCCCTCCATCTCTCTCTACCCCTCTCCATATATCACTTCCTATCTCCATCTTCATCTTTCTATTTCTCCATCTCTTGTTCTCTCCCTCTCTATATATTTATCTCTTCCACCTCTATCTAGATCTCTCTTTCCTCTCTCTCTTTATCTCTTCCTCTCCTTCTTTGCATATCCCTCTCCTTCTCCATCTCTCTATGCTATCTCTATCTCTTTACCCCCCCCTCTCTCTCTCTCGCTCTTCCCCCCTCTATCTCTCCCTTTTTCTATCCTTGTCTCTACCTATCTCTCCCTCTCTCATTACAACATAACATGAGCTTGTTGGTAATAGATCCTAATTGAGGTTTTCTTTCAATCGTGTTTAGATCCATGTAAGTGGATGCATAATTGATTTTACACCATCACTTTTTCATTGCGACCTTTGTTGCGCAAATAACATTTACTAAAAGGCCTACTAATTGACCTCATACTGCACAAACATGTACAAAAAATAGACCATTTTTTTCCTAATTGACCTTCCATACTTCTTCAATGTACCTATTGCACACTAAAGTGTCATTGCTAATTTTTAAAACTTCTATAATTAATATAAATACTTATTTCATCAATTATATTTATAATTTCAAATGAATAAATGTTAAAAAAAAAATCACTTTTAAAGATCTGATCTTTAATGATAGATTGTTGTGTGCAATCCCAAACATGGATAAAAAAAGGACGAAATTTATCTTAAAAATATTCTTAATTTTGTAAGTGGCTCTCTTCCTTATTGGGTTGACAACTGGCCGTACCTGACAAGCAACCGTTGGAAAAAGAAGAAGAGCAAAAAGTAAAAAAAAAAATGAAATGTACGGCGTTAACTGACAAATGGGTGTTTTTCCGATGCTTGGACGGGATTTACATAGTAGGTAATCAGGGCTCTGTCATGAACAAACAATAAAAGCCTACTTTTCCATGCTGATCATGACAAAAAATATTCTCTTCCAATACACTTCTCTATTCACATCAAACTTCATCTCAGCCTCTACCATCCACAATTTCCAGTTTCCTCTGTGCTTTGCGTGGCTTTAGCATGATGGACAAATTACTCTATTTACATTCATTCCTAAGATACAGAAAACTGCCATAAAAATTACTAATTTTTCAAAGACTGCATCTGTAAGTGAAAATTTGGTTGGCTATGGACTTTTTAGTGTAGATATCAGAGAAATTTATCATATATAGGTTTCTTTTCACAGTTTCTTGATATCTAACAGACTCTGCAATTACAAAATTTGGGGTAAGATCGATAATAAAAATTTAGCCTCTACGCTAAATTACAGGGTGACTATCTGGTATAAGGCATGAATGCGCTTTATGCGCGACTGTTACTTGTGTATTTCCTATTTAACTATTTTATTTCAGATTTGCTTTACTCCTGTGCAGGGAATGATTTTCATTCTAGTAATGCAGAGATGCTGAGAACATTTTATATTTTAAGAATACAGAGATTTAGCTGAAATATATCCGAAAACGCCAGCAGAGAAACGAAAGTAAGATTTTGAGCTACATTTTTAAATTATTAAGAGAAACAGAAAATTATAATAAATGGCGAAGAGCACACCTTTTGTTTTGAGAGCAAAGCTGCAGCCGATTTCAAATATTGCCCGAGGAAGTCTCCAGATCTGTCCAAGTCCAACCCTTGGCGTCGCAGAAAAATTAATCTGCAAAACGGAGGGAAAATATGAATCGGCCAAGGCTGCTCTCCCTCTGATAACACCTTCAAATAAAAGCTTAATAATAATGAAATCAAAGTTTTAGCAGAGCAACATACAGAAAATATAACACCTTACCCTTCGTCGTTTCTCTGCTTAACCGTAACACTTCGAAAGAAACCTCCCGAACCCCGGCATGCAGGGGAAAAAGTTCAGCATTCACTGAAGGAGCTCAAATTTCGAGACGTGTAGGTTGCAGATTCATTCCACGGAGTTCGGAATATATTCCAGAGAGATTGGAGTGCATATACGCCGTTCGGTACAAAGATCAAAGTACCTGTTCACATGTTGAGGAGAAAGAAGCTCCTTGAACACTGCATTTGAAGCTTGCCGAACTAGTGGCAGTGGCGACCTCTTATAGAGTCTCAGAAAACATATCAATATTGCTAAAAACACAAGGTAAGAAAGACAACGGAGTGTGGCGATGGGAATTATAAGGATCTTACGTTACCCGTTAAAGGATACCAATGTGTCGGACAAGGGATAGTGGGGATGACAATGTTAGGAATTATGGTATCCGTTCGTAACGGAGGAAGGAATCCAAATGAGTCAGACGGGTGGCGACCACTGATTTAACAACTTTCCAAGCAACATAATCGACGGTGGGGATGACAATAATAGGAATAATGGTATTTGTTCGTAAGGAGGAAGGAATCCAAATGAATCCGAGGGATGGCGACCTCTGATTGAAAACACTGTCCGCTGACTTAGTTTTTTGTGGCTAGGCGGGGAAAAACAGAATGGGAAATTGATCATTTCTGGAGACAACGATGAAATAGAATTCAAGGACAACATCTAACTTTCATTCCTATGGAAGGGTCAATAATTTGGAACAAGTAATAATCAATGTGCTTATGTATTTCGTAGTTTGCAATAATTAATAATTAATAGATAACTAGATATATATATTTTTAATTATAATATGTAATAATTAATAGTTTGATTATTTTAATCATAATTTATAATATTAAATAATTAATAGTTCGATTTTTATGATTTAAAATAGTATTTTCTTTTTTCAATCATATATATATGATTAAATTTTATATTGTTGCAATAATTAATAATTAATAGTTTTATGCTTATAATTTAAGATGATATTCTAATTTTTTAATCATAATTTATAATAATTTATAATTAATAGTAGGATTTTTTATAATTTAAAATAGTATTTTCGTTTTTCAATCACATATGTGATTAAGAGAGAATATTATAAATATATTTATTTAAATTTTTTTAAAAAGAAGTATAATTATTTTATTTATTTAATAGTGATTTTATTTTAATTAGTTGATAGGCTATATATATAGTGTGAGATTTGAGTCTGAAACAAGTTTCACGCTTGAGTCATTGGAAAACAAGTTTCACGCTTGAGTCATTGGAAAACAAGTTTGAGCTGCCGTTTAGTGGTAAATTGACTACCATTTAATGGTAAAAGTCTCCAAAATATCAGTAAAAGCCTCTAAAATCTCATTTATCACATAAAAGTTAAGTAAATATTGATTTGACAATTGAATGGGAATATTTTATTTCAATTTGTAGTGTTTTTTTCAATTTAATGATAACTTTCTTTTTTCATTTGCATTGCTTTATATTTTAAATCTATATACAAATTTTTCATAATAAGATAATATTTAATTTCTTCAAGGAAAAATCTATATTTATCTAAGTTTATTTCATTCTATTATTTAACACTTATTATTAATTGATTAATCTAGTCACATGTAACTAAAATTTGAACAATATCTCCTTTTTAATATTTATGCCCTTTCCATTTTAAAATTTCATTTGGAAAGATTTAGGAATATGGCTTGGTTCATTTTCTTTTAAAATCCATGCTTATCATTTATTATCCACCCTTTTAAATCACCTACCTTCTCACGCAATTTAAAGTTTTTCTTTAGATTGCCTTTCCTTGTGGGCCATCGTGATATTCTTTAAAAAATATAAATCTTTGTGGGAATTCAATTCTAAAGTGGATAATTTTTAAATGCAGGTCTTTTTACTTGTGGGATTCCAATCTTCAAGTGGTTCTACGGAAATTTCACTTGCTAGTGAAATTTCTTTTTACGAATACTTAGTGTAGCTGCCTTTTATATTGCAAGATTTCATGTTTGTTATATAGGTTTCACATGATTTCATTTTGATCATGCTTGAAGTGGCCAATAAAAAAATGCACAATTTACCACGTAATTTTGCACTCATTAAAGAAAATCATTCCTTTAAAATGTCCACATACCAATGCTTTAAGTTTTTCTCTTTGAAATTTTAAATCTTCATTTTAAAGTGTTTTAAATTTTTACAACGGTCTAAAATGAAGGATAGGACTTGGTTGACATTAAAATGAATCTCAGCTATCCATCATTTTTTGTGGTGAAGAGATGAAGAAAAGCAAAAAAATTCGTATTTATTGCAAGCCACCAATATTGTTTCGTATTGCTTTCGAAACCCGTAATTATTGCCAGCGACCAGTATTCTTCCGTAATACCCGTAACTGTTTCAAATTATTTTGTTTCGTTTACCTTTTTTTCACGTGGATGAATAGGTACTTACTAATTTCAAACTTCGTAATCTCTGTACTAATGAGCACGTGGATGATTCGATGTGATGTTGAAAATACATTAATAAATATTCATGATTTTTTAATTTTAAGATAGTTTTTTAAATTTAAAATTCAAATAACTTCATATCTTTAATATTTAATTATACTAGCAATCGCACCTTGGTGTGCAATGGGTACGCCGAAGAGGTGTGGAAGGTCAATTAGGAAAAAAATTGGTCTATTTTTTGCAAACATTTTGCACTACATGAGGTCAATTGGTAGGTCATTTAGCAAATGATGTTGTTTGTGCAACAAAGGTCTCAATGGAGAAGTGAGCTTCAAATCAACTATGCATAGCTTCAAATCAACTACGCATCCTTTTATAGGGATCCAAACACATCTAAACCAAAACCTGTGAATGAGGAAGATAATTAAGCTCCATTACCAATAGGCTCATGTTATGTTTGCAATAGAGAGAGGGAGTGATACAGATAGAAAGAGGGAGAGATAGAGGGAGGACAAGCAAGAGAGAGAGGGGGGTGAGGAGATAGAGGAAAAAATAGAGTGAGACTTAAAGAACAAAGAGAGGACTTGAGAAAGAGAGGGATATACAAAGAGGGAAGGGATAGGTAAAGAGACCAAGAGGTGGAGGGAGAGACAGATAAGAGAGATAAAATGAAATAGATATTGAGAGAAGAGAGAATAATAGTTAAAGTTGCATCTATAACATCTAAATAAACTCCTTCCATTATGTTGTGATAAATTCCATACCCTATTATAGAGCTCCTATACCAACATTTGCAACTACAACATTTGATGTCATTCACAATTGTACTAATTGGGAAGGTGGAATTTCTATAGGAGAGAGGGCCAAGGGAGGAGAACACTTGGAAATTTCATAGGACGTGTCATTTTTCATTGAATATGTACTAAGTTATGACATGTTTGTTGGTTTGAATCCATTGTGATTAACCCACTATATATTTTTTTCACTTCTCTTTTTTATATTGTTTTTACACTGTTGGGAGTCTTAAATTACATTATGTCATTATTTTCCTTATACCCATTCTCATCCATGCAGTGCTAGAGAAGTTATGTAAGACAATGAGAGCGTTTTCATCCATTCACAAAAATATTGCACAAAGGAGACATCGGATTCAATGAAGTGTAGTTCATAGGAACAATGTAGAGATCAACCTTAAAGTCCATGTGAATGAAGCCTTTCACTTTTGTATAGGCCTGAAAGGCTATATCAGTTGTGGTTGAGGGAACAGGGGAAAAAGTGCATGTTAAGGCTATGGAAATTAACACCATTTTGGCTGTGAAAAGCTAGCAAAATAATTCCTCTAGATGGCCTTGTGGTATCTGGTACAAGTTATGTAGTACCCAAAAAATAGACCTTTTTTTTTAAATGACCTTCCACATCTCTTCACCGTACCTATTGTACACTAAGGTGTGATTGCTAGTATAGTATTATTATACAAAGAAAATTGCTAATATATAAAAATATGGGGTGAAAATAATTAAATTGATGTGTTAACATCCTTTATTTCTTACATTATTAAGATAAGAAAGCTGTGTACTTTCTTCTTAAGATTGGATTTGTACGCATGCTCTATAAGTGAACATGTATAGGTTTATATGGATATCAATCAAAGAAGAATTTAGGACCAGATTTGCACATAATCTTTTCAAGCCCTAAAGTAAGATAAGTACATTATAACTTCAATGTGTATCAATGAGAATATATACATGTATATGTCCATATAAGCCTATGTTATATGTATATCAATAAAATGTGTATTTAGAAACCAAACTCACTATAATTTCTACCAAACTAACCAAAGGACCCAATGTGTGTGCACACATATGTAGATCTATGGATTTAAATTTTAAACCAAATGGATATACAAAAAGTAGACATAATTTCCTATCAAGGCTACTAAACCATGTGTTCTCTCCCTAGCCACTTGTGATATCCACAATGTATACAAGGGCATTGTTTTCCACTTACATTACATATTGTTCAACAAGGTGTGTCATCCCCTCCACATTTGAGTAGGTGCCTCTTTTGAGAAATATCAAGGAAATGTATAATAACGAATCATTCTTGTAGATAATCCAATCATACATTAAAGCAAACTACAAGTATATACACAAAATCTTATGTGTATACAAATTGTATACGTAGAAATGTACATGATGTGTTTATATATATCAATCTTCATAAACCAAACTAACATGGATTCTATCAAAGATGTTATGTGTACTCTAATTACAAGTCCCAATGTGCATACCCATTATTCACACACAAATCTAGACATATCAATGAAATGGGTATTTAGGAATAAGACTTTGTAAGAAATTCTATCCAGTACTGAATAAAATTATAAACCATACTTACAAGGATTCAAAAAAAGTCTTGAATCATACCAAATGTATTGTAAGGGTTCAATTTTAATACATATTATACATATAAATATAAATAGGTAGAGACATACATACACATGCTTATATGGATATGCAATGAAATGGATATTCAACAATAAGACTCGCTAAAAATTCTATCCAATAGTCACAAGGTCCAATATATATACATATTATACACATACATATGCACAAACATAGACTCAGAGACTTGTGCCCATATGTATATCAATGAAATGAATATTCAACAATACCACTTGTAGGAAATTTAATTAAGTCTTTAAAAAAATTGAATACAATTACAAGTTCTATAGTTTTCTTTAGTGCTGAAAAGTTTCCTAGAAGTTTGGACTATTGAATACCCACTTATATCTATCTATCTATATATATATATATATAAGAAGGGATATGTATATTCGCAGGATTTTTAGTTTTCTTCTATACATATATATGGTATGGATATAATAAAAAAAGGAGTATATATTCACTAAATTTATAGTTTTAACAAGTTGAACTGTTAAATACCCATTTCATTGATATGCATATGATATGAGAAAATGTATATATATGAAATGAGAGTTTAAGAATTAGATTGAGATTTACAGTCATCCAGAAAACACATCCACACAACCCCACAAGTTTAATGATCAACTGTAGGTCATAATGCAATAAGGGTTACTCATGTGATTGAAGTATGTACAACCCTCATCCACTAAATCTGCATGGTTGCATTCATATAGAACAGAAGCAAAGCTTATAATGTCTGGATATGTTCCAGAGTGCTTCATTAATTCAAATATTTTGGGAGCATCCCTGCAAAATCCATACTATGCATATCCTGCAATCATTGCATTCCATGAGATGCCATCTCTTTGGAGCATTTTTGTCAAACAGTTCACGTGCCTTTTCTATGCTTCCACATTTTGCATACATGTCCACCAGGGTAGTTGCAACTGCAGAATCTGATAAAATTCCTCTATTCTTTATGCTTTGATGGATGTCCATACCCTGTTTCAATGCTCCTATTTTGACACAGACAGGGAGAATTCTTGTAAAAGTTGCGGAGTCTGGCTTTACACCTGCCAATTGCATTTTTTTGAAAGTTTCTAAATCTTTTTAAAAAAATCCATTCTGTGCATATCCTGCAATCATTGCATTCCATGAGACAACCTCTCTGTGAGGCATTTTGTCAAACAGTTCACGTGCCTTTTCTATGCTTCCACATTTTGCATACATGTCTACCAAAATCCTCCTTCCATGCTTTGATGGATGTCCATGATATCACGTTCCAACGCTCCCATTTTGGCACAGGAAGGGAGGATACTAACCCAGGTTGTGGAATTTGGCTTTACACCTGCCAATTGCATTTGCTTGAAAGTTTCTCAAGCCTTTTCAACAAATCCATTTTGTACATATCCTGCAATCATTGCAGTTCATGAGAACATCTTTTTCAGGTTATTTGATACTGTTATTTTTGAACTAAAATGTTTTTTGCTGAGATAATTAATTGAAATATACATATAAAGTAGTATGCATGGTTTTGATTTTTTTTCTGTCATATTGGATGCATTTGTAAGATGGCTGACAGATGAGACCATACAAAAGTGTGTCGCGTCATCGTACACACTGATCGGAACATAAACCCAAAACTCAAGCTGAGTTGCATTGGTATGCAAATTTCATTGTTACATCTTATTCCTATTCATCATCGGATAGTGATACCATGAGCTGAGCTGGTACATCTTCTTTATTAATGAACAATTGATTCTCCTGTACCGCTGCCGTTGAAGGCCCGACCAATAGATTCTATCCCCCGACCCCCATAGAATAGATAGGGCAGTTTTGGAAACGGCTGGCAATCTTTTATCTGGCGGGATTAGGTAAGCGGGTCTGAGTAGTAGATCTTATCACAAGAACCCCTTCCGTTACTTTGGAAAGGCACTTGATTGGGGGCAGGGGGGAAGGGGAAAAAATTCTCCATAGTTGCCAATGTAGAAGCTGAAAGGCTCTATGTTTGTCCTTTCCACACCTTTGAATAGTTGTAATGCTTCCTAGTGGCAGCAGCATAAAAAATGTTACTGTTGGAGATTTCACTATGGTGGGTATCGCTCTTTTCACCACCTCCTTTTTCCCCTCTTGTCAAGGCTTTCAGTTAGTAAATGACCCCAACTTTTCCTGCTTAACAACTGCACCATATTGGTCAAGAATATTTGGTAGACCCTCCCGTCATGCAGGTGGCCATTTTGACCACTTTTCCCTTCTCATTACTTTGATGATCACCTCCTTGATCTCGTTCTCTTCTGCATTGAAAGGCCTCCTTATATGAGTATCTTTATCTTCTTCTATGCACCTGCACTCAATTTCAAAAATCTTTTAGTTTCCCATTTTACTCTATTTGTTCAGCTCTTTGTTCCTTTATAGCATTTTGGGGGTTCTTCTTGTTTGTCGTGCCTTTCGTAATCCTAGTGAAGATATTGCAATCTTCTGCCAGTTCCTATGTGAATCGTTTTCGCATTTGCTTTGATTGCCCATTGGGCAATTTTGGTTCTCGCGCATTCATCCAATCAAATTGAACACACTAAACCAGATTCAATTTCGGTTTTCGCGCATTCATCTCAGAGAGGAAGATCAGAGCGGTCATGCTCACAGGCCATATTGCTGTTTCTCCTACAGAAGTTGAAAAAAGTTACATGTCTTAAATGACTAATTTGAGTAGGCAATCCTGTCACAATGTTTTTAACTGAAAGAGGAGCGCTGGTAATGATGTGTACGTGTTTTTCTCCTCCATTACGCTTCGTCGAGAATCGCTTGTCATCTTCAGTTATATTCAAAAATTGACTGCGTTATATCGCAACAGGATTCCGCTCAGCAAAATAGTCGCCGGAAACAATGACATTAAATGCTTGTAGCCGTAGATGCCTCGCCACACCAAAATGGTCGAAGGGGGGACCCGCAATGAATACATGATAAATGGAAAAACGTGAGCAGATAAAGCAAACTAACATGACAAACGGTCAGATGCGTTTCCATTGTCTCGCATCTGTTATCTGCTACTGCACGCCGTTGATTTTGAAGAAGCCCGGACAGACTTCATATGGGGAACGCCTTCGGCGTAAAAATACTAGCTAATGCACCTTGGTGTGCAATTGGTACGCTGAAGAGTTGTGGAGGCAGATTTATTATTGTAGTAATAAAATAAAGCAGTTTTTTTATTTTGTTGAATTGTTTTACATGCAGAAAATCCATTTTAATATTATGAATATTGTATTAGATAAATAAAAAGGCAACATAAATCTGGACAGAAGCTTATTCATTCCCATTATCATTTTGATATTTATTTTACTGATAATGACAATTGTGTACAGCATGATGACTTCCAATTAGTAAACCGAGGTAAAAGACCATTGTTTCATCTCTATCTTCACCTGGAGTTTCTTGTTGAAGACACAGACCTTAATTTGCAAGGGGAAATAGGACTTATTGTGAAATCTGAAGACCTTTCATAAGTAAATATTCTGGTTCCTTAAAAAAAAAAAATTGATGACTCCTTGAAGTCAAGGAAGAGTTTTGATTGTTTTCATAATAGCTAATAGTTCTTTTAAGTCCCTGCCAGAATGATTTTTGATTGTTTTCATAATAGCTAATAGTTCTTTTAGGTCCCTGCCAAAATGATTTCATTTTTAAGGACCACTCATACTACCAGAATGATTCCATGTTTAAAGACTACTCATGGTAGGAGTTTGTTTCCAGATTTATAACAGACTGGTTAAAAAATAACCACTAATAGATTGTTTTGCAGTCACACTCCAATAATCACTAGATTGTTTGTTTCACTATTTGAGGCCATACCCGATTACAATTTCACCCCTTGATGGCATATTTTACATATTGGATTCGTTCATGATGTCCTTTAAGTCTTCTTAAACTTAGCTGCTTTTAGACCAAATATTGCAAGTTGATTCCATGTTTGAGCTCCTTGAAGAGACTAAAATAAATCATATAGTAGAATTTATAATCAATAATTTATATGCTCTTCATATTAAAGAAATAATCTCTGAACTTAATCTCTTGATCTTTGTTTTTGTCTTGGCTATTGTTTCGAATGTCTTGCTCCAGAATTATCTTATAATGATTTGCGCGTGTGTAATATTTGTGTTCCCATAGATTCTTGGGCTTCGCAGACACAACTAAAAATCATTTAACTTTAAGGTAGGGAAGATGGAAAAGACCTTGCTTTAGAGTCTGGGTGTTTATTCATATAAAAAAAATAATCTTGGTACAGTGCTCTGAACTGGAGAGGTGCTGAGGTAAGCATCGAAGGATTTCAAATTGTATGCAACATGACTGCTGGGAACAATCTCTGAACTTAATCTCTTGATCTTTGTTTTTAATTTTTTAATTTCAAAGCATATTTTAAGTTTTGATTTGTTTACATGATTCATCTGAAATTACATTAAGTAAGATCAATCTAAAATCACGTTAATAAAAAGACCCTGCTGAAAAAGCAAGTGTAATTTAAAATGAGTCACTGAACAATTTAGAACTTAACCAAACTACAATTGAATAATAGGTCATCTTGGCCAGTGCATACTTGTTTTGGTATTAAATTATTTGGTGTTCTACAAGGTTTGAAACTGGGTTTCCGTCTCCATTTACTCTGCAAAACTTATTCAACCATAGGCATATAGACCACTGTCTTCAATCATATTCAAAACAATGCTCCAATCTAAGCTTAATGATCCATAATTTTCAAGACACCATAACAATAATGATAACTAAGATTAACATAACATCGTAAATGAAGATAAATATCCAAACAGAGTAACGCCAACAAAACATCCTTCCACCTCCACTAACAAATAGGACAATTGGATCATAACAAACATCAAGCTTCAAATTCTCCCTCAGAGACCATGTCACAAGGACTATTTGTAATGCAACAAACATCTCACTTATTAAGCTCCAAGTGCAGCATCCTGTACTTTGCCCTGCAAATACCCACCATATTCCCTAGCATAGTCCTTCACATGGCTTGGAGTATCAGCAATCCTCATTCATGCATAGTCTATCTGGTCAGAACCAGGTGGTGCCTTCCCTTCACATAATTATACAACCATGAAAGAACAGAAAACACTGCAAGAGCAAACCCCCCTGCAGAAAACAGACCTACAGCTGGCACAAAGAGCACTGTTACCACAGGTATCAAAATCAAGAGGTGTCAAAAGCACAACCCCACCACAGTTCCTGCAACAGTGAGCCTAATCAAGAAGAGCAAAATTGCACCAGATATAAACAGGGTTACAAAACCCAAATGTGCTTCACTTGTCTCTCATACAAAAATCTTTCTAGTAATTTTAAGTAAGTTTTCTTTAATATGGCAGTTTGAGACTTAAAATGATGAATTTCTAAACTCTATTGCATAAAGTTTTATTGAAAAAGAAAAGTACTGTGCAGCTGAATACAAAAAACTCATCTTATAAATTTGCATGGCAAACACAACGTATGAACTTTGTTCTGAAAAATATCAGGTGATCAAAGCAGTTTCTTCCTGTTGCAAATGTGTGCATATTTTGATTGGGGGTTTTGAGTTTTTTTTTGCATATTTACTACTTTTTAAGATTCAGTGTTATGGACTGGATTGAAGACTCATTGAGAATTGAACTGGTAACCAACCTCTGGCTAAGAACCAGCTATGGGATTTAAGTTCTCAAATAAATTTACCAATGTCCAAATGAACAAATCCAGTTGATTGGCCTATGTATAAAATGTGCAGTTGCAGAAATCCAATAGGACTGCTGCATTGATAATTGGAAAAATAAAGTACTTAGAATTTCATACCCAAAAAAATGGCCTTTATGGAAAGTGGATTAGCAGTTTCATCAAACAACATTCAAATCCAAAATTAGAGCTAAATTTGATGTCTTGATCAATTGTTATGAAATATATATGACTTGGTGTCTCAAATTATGTTAGTTATTACTGTATAATACCATACCTACTAATGGATATAATTTCTAGTCATGAGCATGTGCTACATTTAACAAGAGCTCTTGTTGATATCTTTGTAGTGATAAAGGTTAGGCTTTTAAAAGTGACATCGTATTATTCCTAATCATTATGCAATTATGCTTTTTGAGTCCATATTTCATCATTTTGGTTTGCAGACAATTATAGTTCATTTTTCAATTGGTTTGTTCCTTTAAATAAGAGCCCATGATGCTTGCACCAACAAAAGCCAAGATGCACGGCTTTGGGCTAATGTCCCTAATGAGTTATTTTAGACACTAATTTGCAGTTAAATATTGGCTAAAAATACATTCAGTAAGTAGACTAATGTTTCCAACAAGTTATCTTAATCACTAATTTTAGTACGGTCAATAAAATCAGTGAGCTGTTGAATTAGATTAATGAGGCTAACCACTAGGAATGCACATGTAAAAAAGTTTTGCATGAAAACCTAATGGAACTTATTAAATGTTTTCAATTGACCACAAAATATGTCAAGAAAGATCCAACAAAGGAACTCATTAGGGGAGAAAATAAAATCAGTGAGCTGTTGAATTAGATTAATGAGGCTAACCACTAGGAGTGCACATGTAAAAGTTTTTTGCATGAATAATGGAACTTATTAAATGTTTTCAATTGACCACAAAATATGTCAGGAAAGATCCAACAAAGGAACTCATTAGGGGAGAAACAACATTGAATGCTACCACCTAACAGTGAAGGACTGAGGCTTTTTTATAGGTTCACGTTAGCACTGTCTTTTAACAAAATTGGTTGCAGGACAGTCATTGATTTTTTTTTAACTATTGCTTACTTTTCTGAATTGCTTACACATCAGAGGGCAAGTGCCCGATCAATGCCTACATCATGTTGGGAAGGGTGAGATATAGAATGATAATATCAACCTAAATGATCTGCTATTTGTTGACATTACCTTTCTGTAGCAATTGTATTTTTAGCAAGCAGACTGCAATTTACTATGAGCATTGTCCTTTAAATTGTAAATATTGATGGTGTTCCAACAAAGCAAACCTCTAAGTATAATAAAAAAAAAAAACCTTCTCCCATTTGTTCTACCTGAGCGATCAAGGGTTTTCGGTGGATAGTAAGAGTAAGCGAGCCTCCTCTTGTTTACGGTGAGCAACACAAGAGCTTTGATTCATGTGTGCATATCTTTGAAAGGAGAAAGCTAGATTGATTCGCAGCCCTGCTAGTGAATGAACTCTAGAAATAGCTGTGAATGTAAGCCCTTGCCGGTCGATGTTACCGATGTCAACAGTTGCCTTTTCAAGTGTAAGCCCTTGTGATTTGTGTATTGTCAAGGCCCAAGCCATTTTCAGGGGAATTTGACGATGGAGACCACAACTCACAGGGGCAATAGGGACATTTTTTGGGTTATTGAGATCCCAAGCAGGGCCTATGTATTTTTCGAATTGGACAACAACAAACAAGGGAAGTGAAGGTGGATGTTCACTATCCTTGTAGAAGATAGTTTGGACTTGTCCAAGTGCACCATTGACGAGGCCTGTTTCCACCCATAAATTTGAACAAAGCATGACCTTTTGATGAACACATAAAAGGACCTTAGATTGTAGTTGTTCTTCATCTGGGTTGGAGCTTGGTGAACCTCGTAGTTGCTCTGCAGTTGACAAGGCAATTGGTGTTGCCAAAGATAATAACATTCACAAGTTATGTTGTGAGACCATTTCATTGGTTGCAAAAAGAAATATTGAGGGCAAGAACTCAGCTTGAGTTGAACAAGGTAGAGCTGCGGTGGAGCGTGACATAAGAACCTGCCAATCTTCGACTGTAGGAACTGCATTTCGTAAATTTGAGAGGACAGTACGGAAGGTAACTTGCGCTGGGTCCTCTCCGCTTTGCCGAAATATTTTGCTTAGTGTTACTACTGTTGTGAAGCTCCGCCATAGAGAACCCCCATATGAGGTAGAGGCATACATAGGAATGTCCTTGACTGGTGGTAGTTGTCCAAGGTCACCGAAGAGCATGATTGAGCGTCCTCCAAATGGGAATTGGTTGTGGTTGAGGAATGCCTCACGTGGCCTCATGTCAATACTTTGAAGTAATCTGGGGCCAAGGAAGCTCATTTCATCTATTAAAATGTACTTAATGAAGTACATTTTTTCTTGGAAGGCTACTAGTGCTTGCCCTTGCAGGGGGCAATATCTTTGATAGGTATATGTAGGGCTGAGTGGATTGTTGATGCTTGGATGTTAAATGCCGCTACACCTGTAGGTGCTAGAAGTAGTAATGGCGATGGGGAATTTTGGGATGAACTGTTGATGGCAGATTGGATGGCTTTTATTAGGTGTGATTTTCCAGTTCCAGCAGTTCCTTGAACAATCATCCGTAAAGGAGGTTGCAAAGTACATGTATTTAGATGAGAGAAAACTATATCAAATGCTTTCTTTTGTTGGACAGAGAGGTCAAGTTGGGTAGGGATTGTGGGAAGATGGGGGAGTACAAATGTCTGGCGACTAGATTCAATGTAGGTAGTAGCATAGACTTGTTCTTGGGGACTTAGTTGGCAGGAGCCCCAATCATGGTGCAAGTCAATGTCACGACGACCAAGCATATCTAGTTCATCAAATTGAAAAGGAACGCTCGGGTAGAGGATTGATAATACTTGCCACTCAGATGGGTTGTTCTCGTGTACTATATCTTCTGGATTTGAAGAGGAGCTAGAGTCTGTATCTTCTGAAGGCTCTGAGCGCGTGCGGAGAACATGCCAAGGATGGTAACTGTCTGCAAAACTCTCCCACTGTTGTATAATATTACTATTGGGCATTGCGAACTCATTTTGAATGCTGCGGAATGGTTTGTACAAAAGTAGTTCACTCCAGCAAAATGCTTTGAAGCAAATGTCATCTCTTGCAGGGATGGAGGTGAAGCGTGGTGAGACACGAACAATGGCTTTAATGGGGCGCTCTTTCCATTGCCTTTGCTTCCGGGATGCCTTGTAGGTCCACTTTTGGGTGACCTCAATAAGTGACATAGCCTCTAAATAAACTGGACGAATCATGTAAGCATCAATGTTACTTGGGCAGGTGGTGGATGATTCAGATGAGAGCCCTAGTCGTTGAAAACTTTTTTGGTTCACATTTAAAGAGACAAAAGTCCTACTGCACAGGGAGAGTGGAAGTTTAAGCAAGAGGTGGCAAGTTTCTTGGGCTCCAATATCACGGTCGACAAGAGTGTCAGCAAGCATTTTTTTGAAAGCTGTTGGTGCAGGCTTGTCAGACTCAATATTGGTTGAAATACGAGAAAGCATAGTGTGGTATGTTTCTGACTTGGTCTCTGCTTTTGTTGCATACTTAGCAATATACTTGAGGACTGCATGGATGGAGACAATAGGCTGACAATCAATATTAGCTCTCCAAATAGAGAGGATAGATGGGTTGTGTTGATTTAAGCGATCATCATTTCGAGCAGCGGTAAATTTAGGTAGGCCAGATTCATCAATGGCAAGGGTGGAAATTTCTTGCATGGGCCAAGGTGCTTTATAACGACATTGGAGGGATTGGGCCTTTCTTCGAAGGCATGTTTGTAAGGTACACTTTGTATGGCGTTGAACACAATTGACAAGTTCAATGTAGTCGATGATAGGGTTAGTTTGCATGATCATTGTGCTGTCCATTGAACAAGGGTCATCTGCAAGAGATCGATGAATTGGTTGGTTCCTTGATAGTAGTGAGCAAGGGTTCCATGCACATACATGCCTGTCAATGTAGGTAAGGGCGTTTTGGACTGCTTCAAGGTTGTCCCATTGTAGTTTCCCAACATCAGGTGCTGCTTGTAGCCAAAGGAAACCATGGATATGTGCGGAGCCTCTGTGTTGCCATTCATACCTGACGGTTTGTCAAGGTTAGGAACTTAGGAGGCATTCAAGTTGTAGTAAATGCAAGCTTGTGAGGGGAGCGATATTATACTTGTACCAATAGTTGGTTGCACCAAGTAGCTTTTCCAAAACCTCTTCACGAAATGCAGTAAATCTGAGATGCATATATTGGGCAGCAAGGTGTGGATTTTGAACAATGTTTTGTATCCTCCACTTATAAGCGGCTTGCAAATTTGAAGGTGCCGATGATGGCATAATACTGTGTAGGTCAGGCCATTTTGTATCAACTGCACTAAGTGTAAAGAAAAGCATTGGGCAACCAGCTTGGAGAACCATATCAGTGAGCTCCCCTCTGCAGCGGTTCCAGAATGGTCGTGTTCCATGGATTGTCGATCCAAAGCGCATGAGTTGTTCAGCAAGTTTGTCATCTGGTAGGTCCTTTAAATGTTGGCGAAGATCAGATATTGTTGCAGGAAAGCATGTATTAATGTGCTTATGGACAAACACTAATGCTGTGGACTGGCTGCGATGACGCATGATAATATTCAGAATGAAGTACCTAAAGCGAGGGTGCTGGCCAAACCTATTGTCAAAGTACCAAAGCATGTGGAGAGCATATTCATGCAACTTAACTTCTTGCATGCGTTGTTGCTTGAAAGCGGCGACGCCTTTTGGAAACAGAGTTGGGAAAGCCATAACAAACAATCCTTCAGTGGTGTATTCATTGACGGGTGATGGTGAAAGGGGTGGCCAATCCATACATAAAGTTGGTCGGCCTTGACCTAATTGCAATAAAGAACGCAATTCTTCGACTTCTGTATGTGCTGGGGGAAGGTTAGCTACAAAGGAAGTAGAGGGTTGAATGTCTTCTTCAGTAGGGTTGACGGTTGTAGTATCGTTAAGGTTAGAGCTTGTAGGTGGGGTGCTAGTAATTGTGGTAGTTGCAGATAGGAGGTTGGAAATGTTAGTGGGAGCACTTGGTAGACATGCTAAAGCAGCCACATCTAATTGTACATTTCTATAGTATGGGTCATGTGAGGTTTTATAATGTAGGGCCTCGTATACGCGACCTCTACTCACATAGAAGCTATAGTCTTGTTGGCCAATGTTTTTTCTATTAACCAATAAGATGTCTAGTTCATCTATACGTCTAGGTAAGTGGGTAGCAATCATAGAGATATCTTGAGGGAAGCTAATAGTGTGCCCAGTATATTTTAGTTGCCCTCCTTTTGCATAGGTGACTTGAAGGATTGGGCTGACTCTAGCTATTAGCATCTCTTCAACTTGAGTTAGTCTTCGTAAACATGGAGGTTGTTCACCAGGATCCATGTTATTCCATTTGGAGAACCGATTGCCATTTTTTTCAGCTGCACATCTGTAGCAAGTAGGTATTCCAAGTACTAGTTTTGTCTTAATACCTGGATATTTTTCCATGCAAACTATACAAGTTGACATGATTGAAAGTTTGTCAAGCGTAGAATGAAAGGAAGATCTAGCAGCAAGGAAGGTCTGACCAAAGTTTGGAGTCAGATCAAGAGGGGAGGGTGTAGCGGAGGATGGGAGTATGGAAGTGGAAGTGGCATTAGCCAAGGTTTCTGTATGTGCTTGTGTTCTAGTATTGTCAAGTTGAAGGTGGGAGGGTGTAGCAGAGGATGGGAGGGTGGAAGTGGAAGCGTCATTAGCCATGCTTTGTTTCCTTTGTCGTCTTCTTGTATTGATGATGTCTTTCTTCGCATGGTAGCGGGTGCGCTCTTGTTGGTTACAGCGTGCTCTTTTTTGTTGCAATCTTGAGTTTTCCAAATCCATTTAAAAATTGCTGCAAGTTTACATAAAAAAATGTTGGAAATTAGAAGTAAATTTTGTATTTGACAAGACTAAAATATTGAAGGTTAAAGGTATCCGGATGGATGCAATAATGTCAATTTTCTAAGAAAAACATTCACAACCATATGAAAGCATTGGTCGGTGTAAGCATCAGTTGAAAGGAAACCATTTTTGTTTGGGATCATTTGAAACAACAAAATATACGAATGAATAAATGTTTGTTTATGTTTTTTTGTGCTATAGTAAATGTCCTAAAACTTGAAAGGGATAAAAACGCAAATGTATTAAGTGCAAATGGAATTACGGTAACCGCTAAATGGTGATGGCATATGTAATTTAATAGTTTGCAATTGTACAATGGAAAAGCTTACTAAATAGTGGTAACTCCAAATTTACCATGAAACATGTATATATGGAAAGATGTATATATGTTTTTCAAATTCAATATTGCAAAAAGTAATTTTTTCTTTTGATTGTTTGATGTGGTTACAAAAAGCGGATAATTGTACGTGATGCAATAAGCATACTTGAAAAGAGTACAATAGAAAATCTAAGCGCGCTTAATAGCTGTAATAACAATGCTTTGAGATTCACGGCCACTGAAAGTATTTGATTGGATGGACAGTGCTAGAAGGAACTCGTGGTTGAGAACTGGTTGCAAAATCTGGCTACGACCATTAGGTTTTGCTAGTAGGAGCTGCAAATCTTCTGCGCAAACTCCAAACAACGTTGTTGCTGGTTCTTCAAAAGCAGTGACATCAAGAAGATGACCTGTCTCATCTTCCAAGTCCATCTTTAGCATGTAGCCATCTCTGCAGAACACTTGGGGCACTTAAAAGCACTTGGGGTAATTTGTAGAACCTTTTTCTTACATTTTTTGTTGTCAACCATCTGAGGGCAAGACAAGTAGTAGAAATTGTCTAAGTGGAGCTTTGTGATGCGGGCCTTAACACAAATATTTTGTTTTTCAAGAGAGGTTGGATTCACAATACTTGAAATAAGAATCGGATTTTCAAATTTGTCGGTTGATACTTGGCTCTTTGAGAGGGAAAGGCAAGGAAGGCCAATCCCTATACTGGCATACCATGTTTGCAATGTTGAGGCTTCAACCAAGTTAGGATTGATTACAATGGTTGTAGGAAAGATGGTATCAATAGATTTTCCAGACCATGAGGTTATCCGACCACTTTTGATCAATATAATTGGTGGGTTGGGTTGGAGGGGAAGGCCAACTAGTTACTTCCCTACGATTTGGCAATGGCTACCCCAAAGTGTGATATCAATGGTTCGGCCTGACATATCCATGATTGTGGCTGTACACTTTATTGTTTCAGAGCCATCCCTTTTGCGAATGGTTGATGCTGGAGAGATAGATAGAAGGACACCAATGACATCTACAAGGGAGTTAATGGGTAATGACATCAATGATTCAATGCTTTTAATATGGTGGTTGTGGGTGGGTATTGTGGACTCTATGCAAGTGGATGTATTGATGGTTGAGGAGCTATGTAAGAATAATTCATATGGGTTGTGGCCGCTACTGTATTTTGTGTTTCGGACTCTGATACGGCCATTTGAGATGACATAAGTGTTATTAGACTCTATCACATCGTAGAACCTGTCTACAAGTTCATTAAAGCAGGTTACATGTATCTCAGATCCGGCGGTATCTACAAAATCAAAGCCAAAAACTTTTCCATCATTACTTGCATTCTTGTAATGATGAATTGGGCTCTTACTCAAGGCACGACCTTCTATGGACCAATTTTTATGGTTTGGGGTCAAGGATGCAATGGGATGTGGTTTAGGTGTATTGAGTGAGATGTTGGGATTTGGACTACTGGACAACGAACCCAGAGAGCTGCTAGAGGGCATAGAGGTTGAAGCTTCATTAATCATAGTTGGAGCTCCAATGATTGAGGAATTGTTTGTAATGACTTCCAAGCTATGAATTACAATAGCCCTGCAATGATAAGAACAAATTGAAAGTGAATGCTATGTACATGTGTAAAGAAGAGGAACCGAATTAAAGAAGGTAATTGTGAACGTACGTGAATTTGTGAAACTTTCTGCAGATGTATTCTTTGAGGTGGACAATAGAGCCTTTGACTAAAGCCTCCTCCAAAACAAGCTCATTGAACTGCGTGGGCAGCAATGCAGGGTGTGTGTGTGTTCCATCTGATAGTTGAATACGATACTTGGGGAGCGTAGGTTGTGGTTGTTGAATGGGTCGATAGATGCAACTTGTAGAAAGGGATCAACATCAGGAATGCCTGAAAGGATGTCGGCAATGGCATTTGTAGTTAAAGTAGACATGACAATAGTTGAAGATAGTGGAAGTGGAGGGCCTGCAAGCAAAGTGAGTATGGAATTTAGGTATCAAAACAAAGTTATAGTAGTAATCAAGAAATGCAAACTGGTCCGTACAACCTTTTGTATGAACTAAATTGAAATATTTTATCCAAGTATGAAAGTCTTTGGATTTGTTGGGGCTTGGAGAAGGTGCAAGGAGGTTTTGTTAGATTGTATTTCATGTATAGGATTTGTGATCTATAATAGGCATCAATTGGAAGTAAGTTTTCGTTTACTATGTGTAGCAAGCATAAGCAATGCCTAAAAAAAATGCAAAAGGAAAATGCAAGAAACCATTGTATGGCATAAGATGTGATTTTAAGGTTTTGTGGCAATCTCTTGTTTTGTAGGGAAAATAAAGTGAAGTAAGATGCATTTGTAGTGTTTGTAGACTAAAAAAGCATGGGCTAGCTCAAACTTTAGAAGTAAGCAACTAATTGCATAGAATAAAAGTGTAGGTGTATTTGCTAGCCTAATACCATAAGGTGAGAAGCATACGAAATTTAACAAGAACATCATAGAACTAAATTTAAAAGTCAGATTGTACTGAAGCGTAAACTCATAAATGATAAATCAAACAAACTATTTTCCCAATGATACAAGGTTATTTCAGAACTATAAATACTTTTTTCAGAATATAAACATGTCTAAAAACAAATCGGAAACACACACTAACCACAACATAATTAAGGTGCAATTCATCTTATTGATACAGAGATCACGCTCAGTCACATATGCAACATTTAGTTCATAACAAATAAACATTCTCCAAGCAAAGGAGACTAATTCTAAAACATTATAAGCACAATCTCATCCTCCAATACAGCCCTTATATTAACTTGCAAAGTTGATTGTTCACTATGATAGGCACGATATACAATGCATAGAACAAACCATAATAGCTTAAACAAGCTAGACAGATTCCATTTAAAAATTATCATTTATACCATGTATTATAATATAATAGAGGCTTCAAATATCACATTAGTGTAGCCAGCTAGAATACCAGTTCTGACTTGTACAGACAATATCAACATAAAAAGGAAAATTAACAGACCATGACACATGAAAAAGAGTCTATAAGTGAAGTTTATAGAGACCATTTGAGAGAATTTGACTCGGCCACATCATTTGACCAAAGGACAACCTAAGATGCACAACTCGTTGAAGCATTCTGTCAAACAATTCACATGCCTTTGTGATATTATAGTTGTAACTGCCTTAATAGACATGGATGCAAAAAGTGGAAGCAATAACAAGGCAAGTGAAATGTTTGACAGAATATCTGAAAAAGACGTCATCGCATGGACTGCAACGATTGCAGGATATATACAAAACGGATTTGTTGAAAAGGCTTTAGAAACTTTCAAGCAAATGCAATTGGCAGGTGTAAAGCCAAATTCCACTACCATCGCCAGTATCCTCCCCGCCTGCACCAAAATGGGAGCCTTGGAACAGGATATGGAGCAGCCTCCCTCCCTGCATGCAAAATGAAGCCTTGGAATAGCTAGGAATTAGTCATCTTTATGAGTTGTGTGAGTACCTGTCAATGATGCCAATGAGAGAAAATGGGCAGAGGTCGTAGGAAATTTGCAGGAAACCCCAAGATCTGTATTGTTCCTCCCTGCGTAGCCCAAAATGGGAGATTTCGAATCAGGTTCAGGACATCCATCAAACAGAATAGAATAGACACGTGAACTATTGACAAATTCAACGAAATGGGACTTACTCAGGATTCTGCACAAATATCTCTTCACAGAATAATTTACCCGAAATGTAAATATGAAAATGAATTTAGGGTTTGGGGCATCTACTAAAGGAGTAACCGACTTCCCTCATTCTGCCGTGCTGTCAAGGGCATTCATTACTCTGATCAGATATTTTGCACAGATTTTCTTCATCTTCCCAACTGCTTGAGCGACAGTTATCAAGGTAACCCAGCTGAGTCTTCAAGGCATGCGTTGTCATGTGCATTCAAGACCCACGACCAAACAGACAGCAGCAACAATCCTGACGACTGGAGTAAATGCTCAACCACCCGCAAAAATGAGTGTGTTGTCAGTGGAAGGATCAACGCCTCTGCACAAATGTAGAACCTTGCCGAGGGCCTCCGTGGTTTCCAGGCGTCCGATGCAAAAGTGAGCTTCGAAAGCTCAATGAGGGACACGCCTTCGGCGTAATTAAAATTAGTTATTCAATTCTTGATTGACTTTCCACATAATCATTTATATTTTGTTTCCAATTTCATATTATATTTATTTATAATGTAATTTTTTAATACCAATAATAATATTTTAAAATCAATTTTAATGAAAATTTGTTAATTTATATAACAAAATTAATAATTGAAAGAAACAAATATTAAATAATTTTTATTAAACTAATTTTTTATACATAATAATATATTAAAATCAATTTTAAAATCAATTTTTTTATTTACATAGAATAATTTAGATAATTGAAAGAAAAATATTGAATAAATATTATTCTATAATAAAAAAATAAAAAAATAATAATAATGTTAAAACCATTTTCTAATTGATCTATCAATTAGTCTTATTTACTACACAAATGTGTGCAAAAAATAAACCAAAATTTTCCTAATTGACCTTTCACACCTCTTTGGCGTACCCATTACACAAGGTGCAATAGCTAGTATAAAGACTTTAGAATGTTGAAACTTGTTTTTATCATTTGAACCTTTTAAACTTTATTAAACCTTATCTTTTAAAAGTTTATATAACTTTAAAATTTATAAAACTTTAATTTTTTAGGGATGAATGAAATATGCCAATAATGTTAGGATGTGTTTATTTTAGTGTGAATAATTTTTTAAACCTTTGAATGTCAAACATGATAAGTGAACTAGACATTGTGGAGTTTTTTACTAAACTATATATTGTAGAATTTCTTTAGTGAAGTGACCTCAAACCGATTAGAGGTGAGAACCTCACAAGTGAATAATTTCTTATTTTGATAAATTTTGAAGAACTTCCACTCAAGGAAACAAATGCAAAATCTTCGTGTAATGAAGAAATTGAATCCCAAAGTTGAAGGTAGATCATCTTTCCCATCTCATGTTGAAGGTGTGTCATCTTGTCCATCTCAAGTTGAAGGTACACCATCTTTCACATCTCAATTTGAAGGTACACCATATTTTTCATCTCAATTTGAAGGTACACCATATTTTTCATCTCAATTTGAAGGTATGCCATCTTTCCCATCTCAAGATGATATTGAAGAAATTCCAACTATTGAGACAAGTTTACCATTGAGAAAAACTCCTAGAATTTTACATAGAAAGCCTTAAGTTTTTAATTGATGTTGATGAGAATGTATTATAACTGATGGTTGATAAGATTCCTACATGTACTTGTTGAAGAAATGATAATAAATATGAAAATTATGTTTTAAAAAGTTAATTGAAATTGAAAGATTACAATTATGTATTGAAATAATGAGAAATATTAAATTTAGACCCATAATGAAGATTCTTGGCCTAAGAGCATTGGATACTTCAAGTGAAAAATATATTGTAAAAAATCTAGAATAAATGCATATGAAAGTGTGGGTTCCACCTCATACACCAAAGATAGTAATGTCACATGACGTGGGTGATCCCACAATAGTGGTTTACAATTTTTGGCCAAACTGGACACTTAAATTATTATTTTTAACTAAATCTTCACATTCATGCACCTATAGCGGCTAAACTGTGAGGGATTTGAAGATGATGCAAACTAGAGTCTCGTCACATTTTATTTGTAGATTCTAAAAATATTTTTTTCAAAATTTTTGGAATCAGATTGCACTTTTTTTTCCATATCCCACGAAAATTGGTTTTTTTCAGAAAACAACATTTTTAAAAAGTGACGCACACCGTATAACACATTATTTTTTTCAATAAAGGATAAAATTCTAATTCTTTCGAATTTAGATTTGTAACTCTGATATCTAGTGCTTCCACTTGGTTAGATAGCTTTTTATTGAATATTTTTTCTTTAATCAAGTTTTGAAGTCAAACCAATTACAATTCAGACATAGCGCGACCGTATAACGCGTAACTTTTTTTTTTTTTGTATATCAAAATTATTTTTTTTGTGTTGGATCAAGGGATTCAATATCAAGTGCACTCATATTTTTCAAATTTTTTTTTGATAATCTGCTATTTTTCCACATGTGCAGAACAAAGACCTTCATTTTTGATGAAAAACCTATGTTTAATAAAACTAAAAAAACAAATGCATAATAAAATTAAAACATATTAAAATTATATTCGTTGGATAGCTCGTTCTAAGGACTACCTGATTCTAGTTGGGTTTTTGAAGACTCCTCCATTTTCATCCTCAACCCAAGCTTCGAAGCATAAAAAATTAGGTTTTTTTGTGAACAATTTCAAAAATCAAGGAAAAGGGGGGTTCGCTAGAACCAGGGGGGTTCTAGCGAACCCCCAGGGGTTTGAGCAAAGCAGGGTTCATTCGAACCCCCTTCAATATGCATTTTTCTTTTGTTTTTTGGGCAGGAAATGTGGGCCCAGTAATTAACGAGTTCGCTCGAACACTAGTTCGGTCGAACCCCTTTTTGGTTCGGTTGAACTTGTAGGTTCATTTGAACCCCTAAAACCAATTTTTTTGCCATGGGGTCATTTTTTCTCAGTTTTCCTTCCTCCATCAAATTGTAAACCACTATTGTGGCTTCACCCACATATAATTACACCAACTATAATAAGTAATCAAGCAAAAAAACCTTGCCTAAAAAAGAAATAAGTCAAGCACTAAAAATAAGTAGAAAAACATTAATAAGAGCCATGAGAGACATGAAAGAGTTGAGGACCCAAATAGAAATGAATTATGGGAATTCCCTAGTAGAATCCCATGAAAAGATAAAATTATAGTTCAAGCCTTGAAATCCCTAATTGAAGAGTTTTGGAAAATAACACAAGAGTATCACCTAATCAAAGAGATATTGTAAAAATGAGAATTGCTTGTCAAAACCATGAGCCACATCCACATTATTTTTGGATATGAAACTACAACTACACATAGGGTCCCTCCTCAATAACCTCTCTCAATTTTTCTTATCTCCAAACCATTTGACCATGGTGTCAACGGATGCAATGTTGTAAAAAGTGTTATTTATGTTTAGCACAACCTTGTCAGGAGAGATATTTTGCATTCTTTATATCATGGGGCCCAATTGATTGGGTAAACACATTAAAGTGGGTAAGTGAATTTTATGGGAGGCCCTATGTTACACCCCAACTATCTCGATCCTTTTGGACTACAAGCTTATAAGAAAGTTTCTTAAGAGACCTAAGTGCAAAAATCTACCAAAATATGATGGAATAGTTCTTGAAATTCATGGCACCTATGAATATTCTATGTAATTCTATAACTACATGTAGGGTCCATCCACACCAACCTCTTAGTTCCTTTCTTAGTTTTTCTTATCTCCAAACCATCTGACAGTGATGACAATGGATGCTATGTTGCAAAAATTGTCATTTGTGTTCAACACAACCTTGTCAAGAGCCATATTTTATCTTCTTTATCTCATGGGGTCCAATCACCTATAAAAAATTGTCAAGGTGGGTGGTTGAATGCTAGGGGAGGCCCCATTTCACACCCAAACTATCTTGATTATTTTAAACTACAAACTTCTAGCAAAGTCTCTTGAGAGACCTAATTATTAAATGATAGAGTTGGTGATTTAACCCCACAACTCTTAGAAGTCAACTACAAGAAATTATCCTATCACAAATGAGAGATCAAAGAAAGATGATTTTCTCTACAACTCGATAAATTGTATTGATGTAATAACCTAAATGATTGGTTAGAATGAAAGGTGAATGCTTATAAAAGAAAAAAAGTAAACCCTAGATGAGTGTTTGATTAGATTGAGATATGTGTCGTCATCTAATGCAATGAGACAATATGATCTAAAGATAACTTAATCTAATAAAAAAATAAATTCGTAAGTTAGCTTAAGTAATTAAAGTAAAAGGTTTTTAATAATTAATTATTTAATTAATTATTAGGTGATAACCTATTTACTCCAACACACCCCTTTAGATCAACTTAGGGAAAAACTAAAAACTAATAAAGAATGCAATAATGGAAGCAAAATGGGTCCCAAATACAAGGCTTGATGAGGTACCTATTGTGTGGTCTCACAATACACCCCAAGACTATAAGACTTGGGGACCCCAAGTGAAAACTAACGCTTATGGAAGGTGTTGGCTAGTTGGAAAGATCACCAGAAGTGAAGGGAAAAATAAATCTTTAATTAAAAGAGTACTTCGTAAAGTAAAGTGTTCTGAGTATCGGATACCGAGAACCGGGAATTTGTTAGAAAGGTAAAAGGTAATATACATGTTGAACAAAGTGTTCTGGTCCGATAGTCGAGGTCTAATAAAGATGGAAGTTCCGGTGAAACCAAAGTCTGGGGATATCATGGGTAAAGCTGAATACTGGGTTCTGGACCTACTGGGTAATGATGCTGAGCAGAGTTTTAAAATTTTAAGGTTATCCAAGAAGTCCAATATTCTGGTAACCCAGTGTATAAAAGATAACTACACAAGAATTTGTGATCTTTTTTAGAAAGCATGTTATTTATGATGGATTTATATGATAACAATTTGATAATGGTTTTATTTACATGAGATTTATATAAATATATATTTTTTAAAAGGGATTTAATGAGTGAAATTTGTGATTGTAGGAGAAGCAGATTGTGATGCAAAGTTTGGGTATGGATGGTCAGACAAATTTGAATCACAGATAGAATCATATCCAAGTCGAGCTACATATTCTGGGATACTATATACAGAAGGCTTTGAATCCACCGAAATGGTGGAGATCCCAGTATTACACATGCGGTGGAGACAAACACCAACCTTCAGGGAAGCCCATTCTCGAGAGTAGAAAGCCTGAGGCAGAACAAAAGTGTAGGAATAGGGTGATGAAGTAATCATTTTGAATATATGGGAAATTTCCTACACACTATCCTGATTCAAGTTATTTTCTTGGCAAAAATAAGAAGATGAAAAACACGAAGGACTTCAACGTCCAGATGGAGGTTGACCTTCGTTGACTTCGTTTGCAATTCTCTTACCAGTCACCACATTCCACGTGCCTTGATGTGATTCCCTTGGATTTCCTCTCATGTATTTGTCTTATCCTACCTACGTCTTACTTCATAAAAGGCTAGAGGATACCTTTTTTTAAGTTTCAAAATTTGTGGATGTTGGAAGAGCTAAAACTTCTTTAAGTTTTGTTCTTTTTTCCTAATTTTTGAATCATTCTGGACTAAAAACTTGTATGCACATAGAATGTAATCAATATCAAATCCAATTTGATAGCAGTACCTATCTCAATATTTTTGTAGTTGGTTTTGTTAGTTAAGCTAAACAAGACTACGTACTATGTCATTTAAGGGTGCATGCAGAACCTACTCAGTGTCCAAAATAAAACCCCTTCTTTAAAAGCTTGCATCATTTTATATGTAGCTGTGAAGCAATCTGATGAAGTATAAAGCAGTTTGCTTTGATTTGATTAACTCTTGGGGCATGTGTGGAGAATAACCAGGAGAAATTTTAATTTTCAGTATTTTTATGCTTTATTTTAGATTAGATGTTAAATTCTAGAAAATGTTTCAAAAAATAGATGAATGGATGGAAATTATTGAAAGTATTTCATTTCCTATGAAATTGTTAAATGCTTAAATCTAAATCTACTTAAGTGATAGGAAATTTGTTGATGTTCATGAAATATTATTGCAAATATTTTGATTTCATGATATTATTTTGTGATCAGATTAAAAATATGGTTTTGAACTTTTATGATTTTAATTACCATAGACCCCTCGAGATTAACAGTAATATCACATCATACCTTGAAGTAAACCTAGTATGGTCAAGACCTGACTACCAGAGACTTGGGATTGAGTTGAGTCAACCTTTTCCTATAACACAGACTACCCTAAGGTTGCCCTGGTTAAG
>VDFB02264931.1:29232-184897 GCA_007258455.2 Sequoia sempervirens
AATTTTAAACATGAATTTAGAATATAAGTCACTAATAAAAACCATGTGAATGATAAGGAGTGAATTTCGTCATAGAGTTTTCCAAACAAAGTTATTTTTTAAAATTGATAAATGAACAAGTGACCCTAAGGCTTTGAGGCCTCCTAGACATAATGGTACTAGGATTAGGTTAATATGCCTAAAACTCTTTGGATAAGGATATATATTTGGATTCTAACAAAAACCCCCTTGCAATATTTCACCTCTAAAGTTTAATTAGTAGAAAATGATAGGAAAAACTAATAATATCAATTCCTCTAAACACAATGATGTGTTCTATGAGTTGCTCTATAGTTCACCAAACATGCTTACAAATATAGATTCAAATTGGAAGCCCACAATAATAATATTTCTTTCTAACTATTACAGGTATTTAGATCATTCAAGGATGCAAGAGAAAAGCATACAAAATCTATAAGAAATATCTATTATTTTTTATGGATATGGACAAGTCTAAATTTATCAATCACTTTAAAACCATCTAATATTTCCAATAGATAAAACCTCGTAAAATGTAATGACAAATAATTCAAAAAATACAATATGATTGATATTCCACTATGAATGCAAATGTATTTACAAGGACATTCAAGAGTGAGCTAGAAGAGTGTATATATAAGATAGTCAATCAAGAGATATGAATTCATATAAGAATAAACAATCACATGATAATCATTATAAGAAAAAAAAAAAAAATTAAAAGGAGGATTTGAAGGATATATATATTTTAATGTCTAATTATTTATTTAATGATAATTTTTTATTTAAATTATGATAATTAATTTTCAATATCCCTCATATATCTACTAAGGCCAAACAATATATATTTTTTTTGAAAAGAAAGTTGTACTAGTAAATATTAGAGAATGCATAAATTAGACAAATATAATAATAGACCCATATTTATCCAAGTCAACTATTGATACTGAGTTATATAAAAATTTATGAATCCCTCCCACTTTGATAATATATATTTTTTATAATGTATCCCATCCTTTCACAAATATTGTGTGTTGATAAGACTCAAAATATTCGGTCGAAACCCTATGTGCCACGTATAGGCCATGTGGTTTCAGTTGAAACCTATTCGTTTGAAAATATTTCACTCGGAACTATTTATTTGGCTGAAAGTGTGACACAACTTTATGCTTTTACCCACTTTATCAACAATTTATTTTTATTATATCAACACATAAGTTATACTTTGTTAAGGTTTTGAATAGTGTCAAGAGGATGCTTGCCACTAAATGTTGACAATGTGTGACTACTATATCATAAAATAGTTCATCTATTATTTTTATTAACATTTTATAATTTTAAATGAATTTCCATCTATACTATCAACTACACATTCTAATAAAATAATGTAAAAGAACTACATTCCTGATGAATTCGTTACATTTTTTTCGGACAAGTAATTTTATTTTAATTTATTTTTATGTAACTTAACAATATTTTTAAAGCTTTGAATTTACAAAATTTTGAAGCATAGTGATAACAATTGAATATACTAGTTGCATTAATGTTCAATTCTTTTTCAACAAGATCATTTTCTATATCTAGTTGTGATTAAAACTTTTGAAATACAAATCCTAAGGAGATTTCTTTAAACATTTTATATTTTTATATTTTTCTTAGATGTAAGGTAGTCACACTTCCACCTCCTTCACAAAATAAATTTAATTATATTTTTATAAATGTTTATAGCCTTATCGAACACCTTTACATTAATTCCTCCTACCTTTAATCCTTAGATTCCTTTTAAAATATAATTTTAGGAAAAAAATAGTTTGCCTTAGAATTGGGACTTACTTATGTGCTTTAGCCTATAAATAGTAATAGTAGGACTTTTATCCTTAGGATTATTTAAGAAAATTTAATAGATATAAGAGGATTTTTATAGCTTGTATGTGGCCCATGACCATAACTCTACTAGATAAATATATTTAAAATGGAAGGAAGAGATAATTTCTAGCCAAGTCCACTTTATAGTTAGGAGAGTAGTGCCATACACATGAATAAACAAATAGGCCAAGATTTAAAATATTATGGATATCATAATATTTACTATATTGTTTAATTGGTTGAAAAATCATAATCAACAAATTAACCAAATCGATCCCCATCTATCGTAGTTGTGAACTCTTGATTTATTTGATAACAATCTAACTAGAAAGATACTATTGTGGATGCCTAATTTAAGCTATCTCAAGCTCCTATGCATACATGGAAACCATCTAGAAGAATCATATCACTAAAGAAAAATGTTGAGCAAGCTATAGATACTGGATTCAATATTCAACTAAATAATTAAATGAATTTCTAACCTAGATTGTCTTTATAGTCTTGCATCTTTACTATAATTTCTTGGTGATAAATTAGGTATTATAGTTGTACTTTCACATGGCCTTTCTCACCTAAGGAATGCCTTTGGCATAACAAGTGCATAGAATCATTACACAAAAGTGCACTTAGTTGATTCTGGGTAGAAAAAGGTAAAGTTGATAAAAAAAAAAAAATTAAAAATTTAAAAATAAAGAGGAAAAGTTCATAACTACAAATATGTCCTAGAACAAGTAAATGACCAAGTCAAAGTAGCTAGTGGCTATATAAGAGTAATTAGATGAAAAAATGTAGTAAATAAAAGGATAAAATAATATATAAATATCTATGCACATAAAAATACTTGAAAAGGGATATAAGTGTGGTAATGAATGCATATAGAAATGGGAAAAACCTACAAAAATGAATCCAAATTTACTAAAGATTATATAATTCTTTAATATCATAAAATTTCCAATTTTACCATTATAATCCAATACACATTAATAGACTAGAAAAAAAAAAATATTGATAGACTATATCAATTGTGAACATTAAAAAATAATGAAGTAGCTATAAATATAGTGCATACCAAAATTTATCGGGTTAGAACTTTTGTAAAAGGAAGCATGTTATAATAGAAAAGTGTAATATGAAAAAAATGTTTAAAGAAATAACTAGACAACCACACCAACTAAAAATTGTGTTCTTTTTTTTGGGGTTATTTTATAAGATCATGCTATTATTTTTTGATGAATAGGTGCCAACATTATCATTTATAAAGAAAAATGGTACACATATTCACAAAAAAATGTGGGTGGATATAAAATCACACCCAATCTAGTATCTTTAGAAATAGTTGAATGTAGTCATTTAGATGAATAACTTTTATTATAGGTGGATTCAAATTTTCATTAAGTGAAAATTGAGGAATTTCTAGAAAAAAATGATGAACTAGGTGAGATTTAAAAAGTTAGAGCCTTAAATCAATGGCACTATTTGTTGTTCTAACCTTACCTCACTATTCAAGAGGCTAAAATTTTATTGGACTACTAGAGTCCTTTATAAGACTTTTAATATGAGATAAAATATATTTATTATAGTTTGAACTATAGGACTTAATTTGAGTTTTCGTAGGTAGGATGCAAGGGATGGGATAGTTCAAAATATACCACATTTTTATTTATGGAATGGGAATATGGTCTACTCTTAAGTATTATGATTAAGGGCTTCTTTTTCCTTAATTAGAAATCCAATTTTAGTTATAAACTAAAAAATTCATTTCCTTGGGTAGGAATTTGTAGATCAAGCATCAATGACATGAAATTAGGTAGTAGTCAAAGCACCACCATCTATAAAGGTAAGTGAATTATTTAATAAAGAAATAAAATTAGTTATTTTAAAAGGAATATATAAGGTCTTAAATTATATAGTTACAAAAAAACAATTAATTATTGTCATATGAACATTGAAAATAATATTAATGATTATCAATAATTGAATTTTAGAAGTGATTTGAAGCTCTTTTTTTCAAGTAATTACAAAGAAATTGGGAGGTATATGAAGACTCAAGTAAAATAAGTTAAGAAAGAAAAAGTATTAATAATCATCAACAATTTATCAAAATGAAATTTTGGGGGGATTTAAGACACTTGCAATAGCATGAGAAAATTTAAAAACTAATTGCAATAATTGGTTCATAACCAAATATATTTGTATGAGGACATCATATAAATGATTTTTCCATGGTCCATATAAATGAGTCGATGTACTTTTAAAAAAAAAAAATTGTGTTAAGTTCTTTTGCATCAAAAGAAATATATATTTTTAATCACATTTAGTAATTCATTATGAGGATGAGGAAAATAGATGATTGGACTAGAAACTTGACTTACTAAATTTCAAGTAAAAATAATGTATGAGAAATAAGAAAATATAAGATAAAAGAAAATAAAAAATAATTTAATAAGAAATAAAAATAACTTACAAATTATTTTAGTAATTTTTAAGAAATAATTTTTTAGATCATACTCAATTATCCATCATCAAAATAAGTTCTTGTATAATGAAATACTAGACTTACCTAAGTGTTACTCAAGTTTATGAAATACCTTTAGATAATCATGTGTTACTATACAATTGAGAGATGGTGTAAGTTATGCATGCAACATTGGCTGGCACATTTATGCTATGATATGGTGGAAAATGTTTATACTTTAGAGGTTTTGAGGGACGCGTTTCCTCAATTCAATGTTTCTACAAATGACACCTTCCTCAAAGTTGCAATGAGGTAAGAGGAAAATAATGGGGTCCAATGATAATGATTTGATATAAAAGGGGGAGGAGAAGATATGACAGCTAAGAGATCAAGTGAATCCATGATTACAATTTTTTCTCTTTCCCCAAGCATGAGACTAAAAACCTGAACTACAAATTTGGGTTACAGGTAGTTTAGATTTGGTTGGGGAAATTGATGATGAGCCATACATGGGTATTAGAGTGACCATGAAAAAAATCCTCCTACATATAAGTCATATGTGTGGGTGATGAAATATCTTTGAAATAGAATAGTCTTTGAGTTATGCTACAATTATTCCAAATTTGGCAGGTTCCTTCTTGATACATGAAGCTATAGAGGATGTGGTGCATCAAGTTTAAGTATATTTCAGTAGTTCCCTTGACCATGTTCATGTCATTAAGTACCATAAGGGTATGTGCAGGATCATAATGGGCCAAAAAGTGGCAATATGATGGGTATTTGTAGGTATATGGCCGATGAATTTTTTTTACCCAAAATTGATGAAATGAAAAGGGTTTTTAAAGGAGATTCTCAACTTTCCACCAATATAAATTATGCTTTACTTTGAATTTAATAAATAATTATTATTCATTTTCTATTTAAATTACGACTAAAGTGTTGATTGATAGGTTGATTGAAAAACACCTATAGTTTTCAAATAGTATCACATTTTTTGAATCCAAAACATGCATCACATTCTATGCTTCACATACTATAAGATTAAAAAAAGAAAAATTGAATTTCATGAAGTTTTGACCAAGTTAAGGTGGTCAGACATATGAGTTTTTATATTTTTTAAAAGTTGTAATAAAAAAATCATAATTAAATATTTACTTGGAAAAAAATTAAAAAAAAAATGCATCGCATCTGGACATGAGTCCTCTACTTATGTCTAAAATATTATAAAAAAATATTATCATTTTATTGTGGTTAGGGTGGTCAGACAGATAGCCACTTCTTATTTTTCCCTGAAATTTAAGTACTACTGCATTGAAATTTAAAATTCTCACCAAATAGATTTTTATTTATTTTTAATAATCCTAGTAGTTTAGAAACTACATTCAATTTTCTGTAGATTCTATTCTTACATATTTTTGAAATAATATAGATAACTTATTCAATTTTTTACGTCAAGTTGCCTAACTCTGATTTTTCTAAATTTTTAGCCACTTAAAGGCTTGTTTTTTCCATGATGATCCTGCACATACCCATAAGATTAAATATTGTTCCCTTGTTATCTCTAGAGAAAAACTTGGGAAAATACCATCAAAGTATCTACTCCCCCTCCCAAAAAAGAGGTGGGTTGGTTGATATTTGGGAGACACAAAAATACTATAGATAATAGGAAAAAAGCCCAATTTTCCAATGTTGGGGTGCTTTCAAAACCTTTGGCTACAATAGTCTCAAAAATTAGGAAAATGGACAATAAATCATCCCTCCTTCTTAGGGATATTCTTTGAAGGAGGCTAGCAATTTGAAGTTGAATTTTACTCCTCTTCTAGATAGATAGCATTAAATATTCTCTTAGATTGAGAGGTCATTGCATTCTCCTCTTCCTCCTCTAGGATTTCTATTAGAAATTCACAAAATTTCACCTAGAAGCTTTGAGAATGAAGAATATTTACCATATAAATGATAAAATTTCACACTAACTATTCAATTGGGAAGTTTCTATCCAATTTTAGAGGATTATTTTCTATAAAATATCTAGCACCTTTGGACAAGCTTGATAATGACAATATGCCTTTGGAATAAATTTTTCTTATAGAATATTTGAGGTTTGATATACATTACAAGAAAATATTTATAGTGTGGGATGTTTAAAAAATATTTGTAAACTTGGATGTTCTTTGTTTGTAATGTTAGTTTTAGGATTAGATTTAACAAAAAGCAGAAATACAACACATGAACAATAGAACACAACATATACCCTAGGAAAACCCTCCTTCTTGAGGGAGAAAAACCTAGCCACAATATATCACTTATATATTGAATAAAGGAGCAACAAATTGCTTTAGAATTAGGCCACACACTAGGCCGAGCTGATGCAATGATTATAAAAACTCTCTAGTTGCAAATACATAATTAAAATAAATTATCCTTGATGCAAGTATAGATTTGCTGTAGATATCCTTGATATCAATATGCTCTCAGCAAAAGATAGTCTACTGTAGATATCCTTGATATTGATCTGCTCTCAGAAAATGATGGTCTACTGTAGATATCCTTGATATCGATCTGCACTAAACAATTATATAATCTATTGTAGCTATACAAATTCCTTGATAGCATGTGAGTGACCTGAGAATAAGTATTGATTGATGATCAAATGAAATGATCATCACCTTCTATATATACAATGTAAGGTGCCTCTTCACAAGCAAGGCGACTCTTCACAAGGGTTGGCCTCCTTCAAGAACCAAGGCGAATTTTCATCCTAGGTCGACCTTATAAATTTAAGATAATATTTATATAGCAAGTATGACTTGCCTTGGAATTCTTTATTCATCATTTATTATTTAAATTTGAGAGAAAGATATCTCCCACTACTATAACATCAACACTCCCTCTTAGCTAGGGAGGTATCTTTCTAGATATCCATTTCATGGAGTCTCTCAACTTGACACCCACAATGGATACACCCATTTGTGGAAAAGTGTTCATCACAGAGTCTCTCAACATGATATCATCATGGAGTCACTCAGCATGATGTCCACCATGGCTATTCCTATGTGTGGAAAACACAAGTACAAAGGGTTCATCACAGAGTCTCTCAATGTGATGTCGTCATGGAGTCTCTCAACATGACGTTTCATCTTAGTCTCAAATATGAACAAGGGCTCACACCTCATATTTCTCCATCACAGAGAAATATACACTAACAAGGGTTTTCACCTCATACTTCTTTGTCATAGATAAATATACACTAACAAGGGCTTTCACCTCATACTTCTCCGTCATAGAGAAATAAACACTACAAGGGCTTTTACCTCATACTTCTCTGTCATAGAGAAATATACATTACAACAAATCTTCATGATGATGCGACTCCATTTGAAGCTCCAAGTACTTGCATTAACCTCCTGACCTCCTTGTCCAAGGTTTGTTCTAGACTCCCTCTGAATGTTATTTCCTCCTCTTCAAAGAAACTGATCGCATTGACAATCTATATGGGTTCTTCCTCTGTGAGAGATGTTTCCATCCACCAACTCAGTCCCATGGCAGCAAGCCATGTCTCCATTCTTCATCCTGTGTGACTTCCTCATAGGATGCATCAAGCTCTTCCTCCCTTGAATGCAATCTCTTGTCATCCTTTTTCTCCTTGGTCCATCCTGAAAGCATTTTAGAGAGTTTAATAATAGTTCATAGAACTAAACTATCCCAAAGAGAAATACCAATGCTAGAATCATACATGATTCACTATTCCAATGCTATTGCACGAATTAATAACTACATAAAATTCATTATTCAAGGGTATGAAATACTTATCTCTTTATTGATTATGTATATCCAGAATTGTCCCAGGTTACCTTCGTAACAGTCCCAATATTGGGTTATTATATCAACAAAATATAAAGAAGCCAATATTGACAGTGTCAGGAACAAGGCCAATGTTATTAGAAATCTCCTGCAATGACATAATGACATTCAATGTCACTGATACACCTCCTCTAAACCCTGACATAGAGAAGCTTTGCCACAGATGATCACATTTATCAGAAGAGACAACAATCATGATACTTCGATGATGCCAATGATGACCATGATCTTCTGCCAGTCAACATACAGACCCAACAACTTCAACAATGATACGATAACACTCAGACAATGAATTCAAAGTCTCGATAAATATTCCAGTGGTCACTAGATTCTTAGCATGGCGCTTCTCCAATATATGCGCATAAATAAACACATGCCTGATAATAAACTGTCTTGTTCTCTTAGTCTTGTATTAATTCCTGGTTCATTCCTCTGGTTGTCGCCTTCACCAGATTCAGTATATGAGACGCTCCTCAAAATGTCATGTGACATGTGACGCCCTCTCTTGACCTTCGATTTGTCTTAGACCATGCCAATATAGGAATATATATGTGTGGCAAGTGAAGTTTCCAAGGAGGCAAGACTCGACAGGTAAAAAATTGATGCACCCCTTCTGCTCTTGAATCTATGATCCCGTGCCACAAAATATCCACAATAACACTGATAGGTATTATTACTCCCAAAATGACACTAGCACTAGAATTAAGGATTGCTTCAGAATATCAACAAGAGCTTGACTTCCTTATCGTCAACTCTTGATTTGGTCTTCTTCAACGTCCTAGTAATATGTAGTCATTACCATTCTTCAAAACCAGATTTAACACATTCTTCCATGATTGAGTTTCTGTTTAACCAAATATGATCGGATCTTTTCCTAGACCCGCTCTGATACCATGTTAGTTTTAGGATCAGATTTAACAGTTCTAAAGTAGAAATACAACACATGAACAATAGAACACAACATATACCTTGGGAAAACCCTCCTTCTTGAGGGAGAAAAACCCAACCACAATATATCACTTATATATTGAATAAAGGAGCAGCAAATTGCTTTACAATTAGGCCACACATTAGGTCGAGCTAATGCAATGATTATAGCACCTCTCTAGATGCAAATATAAAATTACAATGAATTCTCCTTGATGCAAGTATAGATCTGTTGTAGATATCCTTGATATCAATCTGCTCTCAACAAAAGATGGTTTGTTGTAGATATCCTTGATATCGATATGCTCTCAGCAAATGATGATCTACTGTAGATATCCTTGATATCGAATTGAACTAAACAATACTATAATCTGTTGTAGCTATACAAATTCCTTGATAGCATGCAAGTGACCTAAGAATAATTATTGATTGATGATCAAATGAAATGATCATCACCTTCTATATATACAATGTAAGGTACCTCTTCACAAGCAAGGCGACTCTCCACAAGGGTTAGCCTCCTTCAAGAACCAAGGTGACTTTTCATCCTGGGTTGGCCTTATAAATTTAAAATAATATTTATATATAGCAAGTCTGACTCAAGCCTTGGAATTCTTTATTCATCATTTATTATTTAAATTTGAGAGAAAGATATCTCCTGCCACTATAACATCAACATGTAAGAGGTTAAATGTTTAGAGCTTTTGTATTTTCTATATCATATATGGCTTTTTGGATTCTTTTTTTTTATGAAACAACCACAAGGAAAATTATGGTGGAGTTGTCACCTTTCTCTCTCCTAAATAAAATATATATTTAGTGGATCAAGGATGTGACCCAACTAACAAAGTGTTATGGGCTCTCTTGAATATTGATAATAATTATCTTAGGATAGTTAATGTTTATGCTTCCAATGATGTTGTTGAATGATCCATTATTTTGGTTGTGGATTGTTGACTTATTTCCTAGATAGCTATATGGAATTTGTGGAGATTTTAATATGATTTAGTATGTCTTTGACAAGTGTGGTATATTATCTATGCATTGGGTAGTTGGAAAAAGAGAGGCTTGGATTCTAATGTGTAATACATTGAGTTTTTTTTATTCTAGCATTAGCTTTCATCATAACTAGGTTATATGGAATATGTAGAGTAACCTAGACATTTGAATTTTGAATGGATTTTCAAAAGTATATATAGGGCTAAGATATCAACTCGATATTTTTTCTCTTTTGATAACTACTTTTCCTTATCAATTGGGCCTTTGCGAAATATTGTTCTTTCATATCACTCTCCCATTAAATTATACATTGAATGGTAGTATGTTGCACCCAAAACTAAAAGAACACAATTATTTTTTAATACCTCTATAATGAGTCTCCAACCTACCATGGCCTACATATGACCTATCTAAAATTTGTGTCCATGTCCCCATATTAAAAAATGGTGGATTGATTGGTGGAATGATGCAATCAAATGCACCTCTAGGTTTGTATTCATCTATGGCCATTGGCTAGCTAGGTTTTTCTTGTGAATCCACCATAAATAAGATTTTATAGGCTAATATAATTGATCTTGAAACATATATTTTTATCCATTTGTAACTTTATGTTGGTAAAATCCATTAGAAAATAGCTTTCAAATAATAATTTCACTAGAGAAGCTTAAGTTAAAGCTCACATGCATTAGCTCAAAATTGTAGATAGAGTTTCCAAGAATGTTTTCCTATCTTTAAGAGTTCATCGTTCTTTTTAGGTGATCAAGAACACCAAAGAAGGTTCTTAGTTCCTTGAAGAACTTCCTATTATCATCCAAAGTTTTTGTTCAACACCATGACTAGGTTTTCATAGGTCAAGAACCATCTATAGAGTGGTTTGATGCTCTTCAATAATACATTATGATTGTCCCTTGTAGGGTTTCACCTACTCATAACTCTTGTTTGAGTAACTTCTCACTTAAGAATACCTTTGTGATTAAAATTTCTCCACATGGATAATGACAAAGACCTTGGATATGATGGGTTTCCTTGTGAATTCTATAAAGTTTTCTAGGATATGGTTGATAGTGATCTAGATATACAAAATTTATCTAAAATATTATGATTCAAAATCCTTAGGAAATATTAAGCTCATGCATAAGGCTAGATGTTCAAAGGATAGATCTACAATTGGAAACTAATTACCTTGGTTAATGTCTCTTATAAGATTGTTTCCAATAATTTTATTATCAAGTTATGACATTTTCTTCCATTGATTGTTAAACAAGAGCAAACAAGTTTATCAAATTAGATATATTCTTGATAACCTAATTATTTTTAGGAGGGAACAAAGTGGGCTAGATATTCTCAATAGAAAGCCATATATTTATTAAATTTATTTTGTGAAAAATTATGACCATATAGAATGACTCTTCAATTTAGGCTTTGGTCCCAAATTCTTGAGGTTTTTGATTTTTTATGTTGATGCTTCTACCTATATTGCTATCAATGGTCATCAATCTTCTATTTTTTGGGGTTTTCCACTCCATATACACTAGGATTTCCTCTTGCACCTACTTTATATGTCTTGGTTGTTGAAGGCTTCATATAGCTTCTAGATCATGTTATTTCATGGAACTTGATCAAAGGTATTACTCTTCCTAGAATTATCTTCAACAACAAGTGTCAATGACCATTTTTTTAATGATTCTTTTACAAATCTACTCAAAGACAATAATTTAATGTTAATCAAGTGCTCCAATTCCTAGACATCTTATACTTAACCTCTAGTTTCAACATTTAATTGTAGAAGAATTAATATTATATGTAATACTTTTTCCTAAGACAACATGTCTTAATTCCTTTGATTGGAAGTGGATAGATGATGAAAAGGTCTTCAAATCCCAAGGAATTTACTTTGCCTTCCAATATTCTTCTTTTATTTTATGGCTAACTATTATTAATCAAGTGGAAATAATTTGACCTATTGATTAAAAACATCTATCTCTTGCATGTAAATTGTAAATTTTCTCCAAAGTTTTAGTAGCCATCTATGTGTGTTATTCTTCATGTTGGGTGTCTTCCAAAGCTTCTTACCAAAAGATAAAAAAATCTTACACAATTCTAATGGGCCTCTTTATATCAAGGTAATCACTTTCATTGAGTTACATGGAAATTTGGTTGATTTCATCATGATCGAGAGGGCTTGATCTTATTGAATTACAATATATATATATATATATATATATATATATATATATATTGGTCAGTAACACGAGATTTTTGTTTGTAAATAAATAAAAATTACAATATTTATCCAATTTCTAGTACCCACCAAAATTCTTTCTGCAGATAAAAGTCCAAAAGCACCTTAACATGTAGATTAAAACTACACAAAACCCCCTTATCCCCTGCTACTACTAAACTAATTTAAATCCTACTACATAAAACTTACAGCCTTTACCCATTCTCGAATGCCAGGGCCAAAAATTAATCACCCACCATTTTCAATGTTCATCCTTACACCATTCTTAATCATAGTAACAAAAAATAATTTCAAAAACAGAGCAAAAAAAGGCCACAGATGACCATTCTTAACGAGCTCCTCTTGACCCCGATGATCCTTTGCCAACTACTTCCAGAGGTCTCTTCTTCTGGTGATTCCCCTTCTTCTTCTGGTGCTTAACTTTCATCTCCATGCCTTGCATTTTTTCCTTTTCCTGTGCAAGGAATTCTTCGACCTCCATGAGCTTAATGAAGAGTTTGAGCGCTTTCCATCCTAGACAAGCTTCTTCATGGAAATGTGCTTTATATTTCCCTTTTGGCCAGTGGATAAAATGATTGAACCCTGATGCCCCATAGAGCTCCTCCAATTCTTCATCTATTAATCCCTTAGAAAAGTCCAACCCAACACCCAGAATCACCCATTCGAGAATTGACTCCATGTCCACCAGAAAATCTTCATGGACAATTTTCTTCATCACTTTTCTCATTGTTTCCATTGGTTCTCCTAAATCCAAGCCCCATGCCACAATCATGAAATACACATCCATATTTGTCCTATATCGGTGTCTCAAAGTGCCGAAATCCCTACCCAAAATCATTCTTGCACATTGCACCAACTTGTCATCTTCAATGAGGAATAAGCCCATTAGCCTCTTTCTAGATGCATCTCCATGAAATGGGCTTAATTTCCTTCAAGAAAGGAAAGTGAAGTTGGCTTCCATTAGTCCTGTAAAGCCAACACCGCCACCACTAAATGTATGTTGAAGAGCTTTTTTCTTACCTCTTCCAAATGCAAATGCAACACCTTAACTAAGGGCCAGAAATAAAAACCATCTTGAATAACCCACACCAAAATAAATGAAGCATGCACTACTTAACCACCTCTTGCCTTCCTTGCCTTTCACTTGTCATGTCAAACCAATTCTGCTCTGCCCACCACCTTTCTCATTTAATGCATTGTACTCGCCTGTTCCTTCACAAAAATCTGCTAAATTTACTCCCCTAAAGTCTTCCAATTTAAATTCCCCAACTTCACCAAAAGTTATTGCCGATTTAGATAAAAAATATGCTTCAACATTGCCACCTCTTCTAATGTGGCTCATTGAAAAAATTTCACAAGAACCTAATTCATCTATGATTTGCTCAATGAAATTTTGGAGGTGCCATGCATTGATTAACCCTTTCATCACCGCTTGCACTATTATCATCGAGTCTCCTTCTAAATGAATCTTTTTTGCACCTAAATTTTTACCACATTTAATTGCCAATAAGGCTGCTAATGCTTTTGTTGCGTTATTCATTCCATCCCCCAACTTCTTCACCCTTGACGCTAGCACATCTCCATTCCAGTCCCGAATTATAAATCCAGCCCCTGAGGGTCTAGGATTTCCCTTTGAAGCCTCGTCGAAGTTTATTTTCCACCAGCCTTCCAATGGTCTTTCCCAAAAAACCTCCTTATGCTCCAACACAGTTGGATTCACCCAACTTGGCCCCTTAATGGGCTATTGAATTACAATATTAAGGTATAATATTATGTGGTAAATGAATAATCAAAGCCTTTGAGAGATGAATCTTGGAAATTTTTACTTCATTATTACATTCATATTGGAGTTCCAAACATATGTAAATATTAGAGAAATCTTGGTCTTCATTATATTCTTATTATTTAGGAGCCTACTTAAATTTAGGATATATTTGTATCATCAAAAGTATATGGAAAGATTAAGAATCTATTAATCAATGATTTATGTGGAATGGAAATGGACTTAGGACTAGTTTTTCCATTCATCAATACTCTCTTTGGTGGCTTCTTGCACGATCAGTTGCCAAGATAAAGCTCTTGCTAAAATTCTTGGGCACATTCTTTAAAATTTTATAATAGGGGTGTTAAGACTCTCAAATATTTTTCAAGAAGTACCAATAATTTTATTTCTTGGCTTGATGCTAAAGGGAAGCATAAACTCACTAATGAAGATTTTTATTCCTTTTATACTATTGTTGACTCCATTTCTATAGAAATGTTGCACAAAATTAGGGTTAGAATTTTCAAACCATGATGGAAGGATTGAAAATGGTATTAAGATTGATACACCATTTTGGCATTATTAGCCTCACAAAGGTTATGCTTAACTTTCACCACATCTACATATAGTGTAACATCTTAGATGGGTTGTCTTAACCTCACGTAGTACTTGGTCACATAGATTTTAAACTATTTGATAGGCTATCATTGAGCCAAAGGTTACTAATTTTTATTGATATTTTATTTATTAGGGATTTTCTATTAATTTTAGATTGATCTAGTTGCATGTTTATAATATTTATTACCCTTTTTGTGGAAATTTTGAAAAAATCAAATACCTTTTCTCTTCTCGTCGTAGAGCTCAAACAACTTGACATTAGATTCATTATTTTTTGAATCCCTTTTAGACTTAATTATTTTTCTTGGCATATGATCTTTGTAAGAGATTGGCCTAGATTCCTTGCTAAATATACTCAATTTTGACATGGTTTTAGAATGGAAATTCTATTTAGAATTTGGAAAGATAGATTTTTTTCCTTTTTTATTGGTTCTATTATTGACAACTATTTTTCCATGTATTCTAAATCAATGATATGTTCCAATATGTTAATGTAGATGTAATTGCAAGGTAATAAAGTTGCACTTGAGGTGACCCACTTACAAGGCATTCTTGACCATTTGGGTAACGCTCCTTGTATGGTTGCTAGAATACCAATGAGTCCCCTCCTCTTTCAAATAGGGGTCATATCCCTCTTCGATGGAATTGGCATGAAAAAAGTTAATATACTTATGGACATGATGATTCTCATTTTTTAGCTTAGAGCTCACCATCATAATGCTCATGGTTGGTACAAATTCTCTTTCCAATGCTCACCTTCTTAACACCACTCCATAGGAGCTCTAAGATGACTAGATAGTGACAATTTCCTTGGCTAGACTTGGCCATTTCTCAACCTTCTAAGGAAGTGTAAAGTAATGAGTGCAATCTTGATGATCCTCTTATTGGTTGGGAGCCTATTCCTAATGAATAGGAAAATTTAGACGTGTAGAAACTAGATGATTGTGAGCCACCTCCTTCTACTAATTCTATAACTCTAATTGCTGAGTTTAGGTATATATATCAAACTCAACCTCACCAAAATTTTAAAATTTGATTATTTCCACCTAATTTTTTTAATAATATATTTATATCAAAGACGTTCCCTATATGAATTGGACTGATTGACTTTGGAAATTGATGGTTCATAGCATTTGAGAAGCGTGCAAGACAATGGAAAGCTTGTTCATCGTTGGTTTTCACCATTACCTTTTTTTCCTCTATTTTTTCATTGTTTTTTCTTTCTCCACATCATGGGTGGAATGTGTTTTTGCTATGCCTACCAAAAATGAAAAAGAGCTTATTATTTAACACTATCCATAACACATTAAAATTTAATAATAGTGAAGGAAAGAGTGGCCCTCATGCATGAAAAGAGAAGACTTGATTAAAATAATTTCATGACTCTTTGGACAATAAAAATATATTTATTCTTTATTTAAAATATGTAATATAATTTATAATTATTATTCTAGATAATATTTATGTAATGTAACTTATTATACTTTATAGTTTGTATTATTTTTTAAATATTTTTTATTTTTAAATTTTTAAATTATTATTTTATATTAAATGAAATATAATTTTCTAAAAGATTCTTAATATAAAATATAAAATAAAATTACATGTATAATATAAAATATGGTAGATTTAAATATTTCTTAGTATAATACTATATATAATATTTATATAGATTATACATTATTAAATAGAATATATAATATAATTTTAACATATAATACTAATTAAAATATTAACTATAGTATGTGTTTAGTATTTATCTATATTTATTGTTTAAATATATATTAGATTTATTGAAAATAATACTCAAATTTTATTTACTATTACATATTATATGAAATATAAAGCACATTATTAAATATAAATACTATATATATAATATTTTTTATTAATATAATATTATTTAATTAAATATAATTAATATATATATATATATATATAATATTTCTCTACTTTACATAATATATTATTTAAATAAATATATAAGAATTTTAATAACTTACCTAGTGTTTTAGAGAGATGAAATGAGAGAGGGCGTGGAAGGTGGGGGAATAGAAAGGAGGGAGGGAAAGATGCTACTTACAATAAACAATACACGACAATAAAACTCATTTGTCCATGCACTAACTAGGTTAATAGTTGAAACTATTCAAGAAGCATACAAATCAAAGAAATCAAATTCGATTGTTCCTAGATTTAAGGCTTTTTTAGTTTAGGGTATGTGCAGATCATGATGGGCCAAAAAGTGGTGATATGATGGGTATGTGTAGGGTATGTGGTTGACGACATTTTTTTTACCCAAAATTGATGAAATGAAAAGGGTTTTTAAAGGAAATTCTCAACTTTCCACCAATATAAATTATGCTTTACTTTGAATTTAATAAATAATTATTATTCATTTTGTATTTGAATTATGACTAAAGTCCTGATTGATAGGCTGATTGAAAAACATCTATAGCTTTCAAATGGTATCACATTTTTTTAATCCAAAACATGTGTCACATTCTATGCTTCGCATACTATAGGATTAAAAAAGAAAAGAAATGAATTTCATGAAGTTTGACCAAGTTAAGGTGGTTAGGCATACAAGTTTTTATATTTTTAAAAAGTTGTAATAAAAATTCATAATTAATTATTTACTTGAAAAAAAATTACAAAAATGCATCACATCGGGGACATGAGTCCTCTACTTATATCTAAAATATTATAAAAAAATATTATCATTTTATTGTGGTTAGGGTGGTCGGATGACACTTATTTTTTCCCTGAAATTTAAGTACTATTGCATTGAAATTTTATATTTTCACCAAATAGATTTTTTTTTTTAAAATAAACCTAGTAGTTTAAAAACTAAATTCAATTTGCTACAAATTATATTCTTACATATTTTTGAAATAATATAGATAACTTATTCAATTTTTTACATCAAGTTGCCTAACTCTGATTTTTCTAAATTTTTCGCCACTTAAGGGCCTGTTTTTTCCATGATGATCCTGCACATACCCTTATATAGCTATTTTTTAGCTTTTTCAATAAATAGTCTAGAGGCTTCCATACAGGTATATGAAGCTCCCTTCATACATAGACTTGAGACTCTCAAACATATTGGTTTCAACATCACATAGCTCTCTCATTATCAATAAGCATTTAAATTATATTTATTAGTTAAATCCATCTCCATCTCTATCTTCATCTCCATCTATATCTCTATCTCTATCTTCATCTTTATCTCTCCCCTATCTCTATCTCCTTACCTTCCCCCCTTCTCTTTCTCTATATATATATCCCTCTTTATATCTCCATATCTCTTACACTCAGACACACACACACATCCCTATTTCTCCCTCCCTAACTCTCTCTCTCTCTCTAAAACACACACACATCTCCCTATTTCTCCCTCTCTCCCCCCCTCTCTCTCTCCCTCTCTCTCCCTCTCCCTCTCCCTCTCTACCTATCTCTCTCCATCTCTCTCCCCTCTTTGTCTCCCTCCTCTACCTATCTCTCCCTCTCTCCCACCTCCCCTCTTCTCTTTCTCTCCCTCCCTCTCTATCTCTCCCCGTCTCTCTATCTTTCCCCATCTCTCCCTCCCTCACTCCACCCTTATCCCCCTATCTATATCTATCTCTCTTTCTCTTCATATAAATCTCTATTTCTCCCTCCCTCCCTCTCTCTCTCTCACTATCTCTCCCTCTCCCCCCCTCTCCCTCTCCATCTCTATTTGTCTATGTATACTTCTCTTTGTCTTTCTATGTCGTCTCCATCTATCTCTCTATCTCTTTCTTCCTCTCCCCTTCTTTATATTTCATTATATCTATAACTCTCTATCACTCTATCTAACCATCTATTTCTCTTTTTATCATTCCCTCTCCCTCTATACCTCTATCTCTTCCTCTCTACCTCTATCTCTTCCTCTCTATCTCCTTATCTTCTCTATCTTTATCTCTCCCTCTACCTCCCTCTACCTCTTTATCTATTTCTTTGGACCTCTATATTCATCTCTACCTCTATCTTCCTCTCTCCCCCTCTATCTCTAGACATGTCTCCCTCTCTCTATCTATCCATCTCTCTCCCTCTCTCCCTCCATCTCCCTCTTCCTAGACCTCTATATCTATATCTCTTTGCCTCTCTATCTCTATCTCTCTCTATATTTCTTCTTCCATCTCTCCCTCTAATCTTTATCTTGTTATCCCTCCATCTCTCTCTACCCTTATATCTATCCCTCTGTCTACCCCTCTCAATATATCACTTCCTATCTTCATCTTCATCTTTCTATCTCTCCCTCTATATATTTATCTCTTCCACCTCTATCTAGATCTGTCTCTCTCCTCTCTCTCTTTATCTCTCCCTCTCCTCTCCATATCCCTCTCCTCCATCTCCATCTCCATCTCCATCTCTCTTTGTTATCTCTATCTCTTTACCCCTCTCTCTCTCTCACTCTTCCCCCCTCTATCTCTCCCTCTTTCTATCCTTGTCTCTACCCGTCTCTCCCTCTCTCCCTATTACAAACATAACATGATCTTGTTGGTAATGGATCCTAATTATGTTTTTGATTTAGAGGTTTTGTTTCAATCATGTTTGGATCCATGTAAGTGGATGCATAGTTGACTTTAAGCCATCACTTCTCCATTGAGACCTTTGTTGCACAAACAACAACATTTGCTAAAAGGCCTACCAATTGACCTCCTTTACTGCACAAACATATGCAAAAAATAGACCAATTATTTTCCTAATTGGCCTTCCAAACCTCTTTGGTGTACCCATTACACACCAAGGTGTGATTGCTAGTTTTAAAAACTTCTATAATTAATATAAATGCTTATTTCATCAATCGTATCTATAATTTCACATGAATAAATATATATAAATAAAAAAAGGAAAAAGACAACTAAAAAAAAACCACTTTTAAAGACTTGGTGTGCAATCTTTCTCTTTTACCTTCCTCTCTTAATGATGGATTGCTGTGTGCAATCCCAAACATTGATACAAAAAACACACAATTTATCTTAAAAATATTCTTAATTTTGTAAGTGGTTCTCTTCCCTATTGGGTCCACAGCTGGCCGTACCTAACAAGTAAGTAACTATTGGATAAAGAAGAAGAACAAAATCTAAAATTAAATAAAAATAAAAATTTAAATAAAATGAATTGTACGCATTAACCGACAAATGCGTGTTTTTCCGATGCTTGGACGGTATTTACATAGTAATCAGGGCTCTGTCATAATCAAACAATAAAAAGCCTACTTTTCCATGCTGATCACGACAAAAAATATTCTCTTTCAAGACACTTCTATATTCACAGCAAACTTCATCTCAGCCTCTACCATTCACAATTTCCAGTTTCCTCTGTGCTTTGCGTGGCTTTAGCATATGATGGGCAAATTACTCTATTTACATTCCTAAGATACAGAAAACTGCCATAAAAATTACTAATTTTTCAAAGACTGCATCTGTAAGGGAAAATTTGGTTGGCTATGGACTTTTTAGAGTAGATATATCAAATTTAGGTTTCTTTTCACATTTTCTTGATATCTAACAGACTCTGCAATTACAAAATTTGGGGTAAGATCGATAATAAAATTAACCTCTACGCTAAATTATAGGGTGACTATCTGCTATTAGGCATGCATGCGCTTTATACGCGACTGTGTACTTGTGTATTTCCTATTTAACTATTTTATTTCGGATTTGCTTTACTCCTGTGAAGAGAATGATTTTCATTCTAATAATGCAGAGATGCAGATAACATTTTATATTTTAAGAAGACAGATTTAGTTGAAATATATCCGATCCGGACAAAAGAGAAAACAGAAGACAGCGTAAAACACCAGCAGAGAAATGGAAGTAAGATTTGAACTACATTTTTAAACTACTAAGAGAAACAGAAAATTATTAAAAATGGCGAAGAGCACACCTTTTGTTTAGAAAGCAAAGATGCAGCCGACTTCAAATATTGCTATATTTACTTCTCTGTCTTTCTATGTCATCTCTATCTATCTCCGTCTCTGTCTCTTTCTCCCTCTCCCCCTCTTTATATCTCATTATGTCTATATCTCTATATCACTCTATCTAACCATCTATTTCTCTCTTTATCATTCCCTCTCCCTTTATATCTCTATCTATTCCTCTCTATCTTCCTATCTTTATTGTTATCTCTCCCTCTCCTTCCCTCTACCTCTTTATCTATTTCTCTAAACCTCTATATTCATCTCTATTTCTATCTTCCTCTCTCCCCCTCTATCTCTAGACATGTCTCCCTCTCTCTATCTATCCATCTCTCTCCCTCTTCCTAGACCTCTATATCTATATCTCTTTGCCTCTCTATCTCTATCTCTCCCTCTTATCTTTATTTTGTTATCCCTCCATCTCTCTCTACCCCTCTCCATATATCACTTCCTATCTCCATCTTCATCTTTCTATTTCTCCATCTCTTGTTCTCTCCCTCTCTATATATTTATCTCTTCCACCTCTATCTAGATCTCTCTTTCCTCTCTCTCTTTATCTCTTCCTCTCCTTCTTTGCATATCCCTCTCCTTCTCCATCTCTCTATGCTATCTCTATCTCTTTACCCCCCCCTCTCTCTCTCTCGCTCTTCCCCCCTCTATCTCTCCCTTTTTCTATCCTTGTCTCTACCTATCTCTCCCTCTCTCATTACAACATAACATGAGCTTGTTGGTAATGGATCCTAATTGTCTTCCTAATTGAGGTTTTGTTTCAATCGTGTTTGGATCCATGTAAGTGGATGCATAATTGATTTTACACCATCACTTTTTCATTGCGACCTTTGTTGCGCAAACAACAACATTTACTAAAAGGCCTACTAATTGACCTCATACTGCACAAACATGTACAAAAAATAGACCATTTTTTTCCTAATTGACCTTCCATACTTCTTCAATGTACCTATTGCACACTAAAGTGTCATTGCTAGTTTTTAAAACTTCTATAATTAATATAAATACTTATTTCATCAATTATATTTATAATTTCAAATGAATAAATGTTAAAAAAAAAAATCACTTTTAAAGATCTGATCTTTAATGATAGATTGTTGTGTGCAATCCCAAACATGGATAAAAAAAGGACGAAATTTATCTTAAAAATATTCTTAATTTTGTAAGTGGCTCTCTTCCTTATTGGGTTGACAACTGGCCGTACCTGACAAGTAACCGTTGGAAAAAGAAGAAGAGCAAAAAGTAAAAAATAAAATGAAATGTACGGCGTTAACTGACAAATGGGTGTTTTTCCGATGCTTGGACGGGATTTACATAGTAGGTAATCAGGGCTCTGTCATGAACAAACAATAAAAGCCTACTTTTCCATGCTGATCATGACAAAAAATATTCTCTTCCAATACACTTCTCTATTCACATCAAACTTCATCTCAGCCTCTACCATCCACAATTTCCAGTTTCCTCTGTGCTTTGCGTGGCTTTAGCATGATGGACAAATTACTCTATTTACATTCATTCCTAAGATACAGAAAACTGCCATAAAAATTACTAATTTTTCAAAGACTGCATCTGTAAGTGAAAATTTGGTTGGCTATGGACTTTTTAGAGTAGATATCAGAGAAATTTATCATATATAGGTTTCTTTTCACAGTTTCTTGATATCTAACAGACTCTGCAATTACAAAATTTGGGGTAAGATCGATAATAAAAATTTAGCCTCTACGCTAAATTACAGGGTGACTATCTGGTATAAGGCATGAATGCGCTTTATGCGCGACTGTTACTTGTGTATTTCCTATTTAACTATTTTATTTCAGATTTGCTTTACTCCTGTGCAGGGAATGATTTTCATTCTAGTAATGCAGAGATGCTGAGAACATTTTATATTTTAAGAATACAGAGATTTAGCTGAAATATATCCGAAAACGCCAGCAGAGAAACGAAAGTAAGATTTTGAGCTACATTTTTAAATTATTAAGAGAAACAGAAAATTATAATAAATGGCGAAGAGCACACCTTTTGTTTTGAGAGCAAAGCTGCAGCCGATTTCAAATATTGCCCGAGGAAGTCTCCAGATCTGTCCAAGTCCAACCCTTGGCGTCGCAGAAAAATTAATCTGCAAAACGGAGGGAAAATATGAATCGGCCAAGGCTGCTCTCCCTCTGATAACACCTTCAAATAAAAGCTTAATAATAATGAAATCAAAGTTTTAGCAGAGCAACATACAGAAAATATAACACCTTACCCTTCGTCGTTTCTCTGCTTAACCGTAACACTTCGAAAGAAACCTCCCGAACCCCGGCATGCAGGGGAAAAAGTTCAGCATTCACTGAAGGAGCTCAAATTTCGAGACGTGTAGGTTGCAGATTCATTCCACGGAGTTCGGAATATATTCCAGAGAGATTGGAGTGCATATACGCCGTTCGGTACAAAGATCAAAGTACCTGTTCACATGTTGAGGAGAAAGAAGCTCCTTGAACACTGCATTTGAAGCTTGCCGAACTAGTGGCAGTGGCGACCTCTTATAGAGTCTCAGAAAACATATCAATATTGCTAAAAACACAAGGTAAGAAAGACAACGGAGTGTGGCGATGGGAATTATAAGGATCTTACGTTACCCGTTAAAGGATACCAATGTGTCGGACAAGGGATAGTGGGGATGACAATGTTAGGAATTATGGTATCCGTTCGTAACGGAGGAAGGAATCCAAATGAGTCAGACGGGTGGCGACCACTGATTTAACAACTTTCCAAGCAACATAATCGACGGTGGGGATGACAATAATAGGAATAATGGTATTTGTTCGTAAGGAGGAAGGAATCCAAATGAATTCGAGGGATGGCGACCTCTGATTGAAAACACTGTCCGCTGACTTAGTTTTTTGTGGCTAGGCGGGGAAAAACAGAATGGGAAATTGATCATTTCTGGAGACAACGATGAAATAGAATTCAAGGACAACATCTAACTTTCATTCCTATGGAAGGGTCAATAATTTGGAACAAGTAATAATCAATGTGCTTATGTATTTCGTAGTTTGCAATAATTAATAATTAATAGATAACTAGATATTCTTATTTTTTTAATTATAATATGTAATAATTAATAGTTTGATTATTTTAATCATAATTTATAATATTAAAAAAAATAGTTCGATTTTTATGATTTAAAATAGTATTTTCTTTTTTCAATCATATATATGATTAAATTTTATATTGTTGCAATAATTAATAATTAATAGTTGATTCTTATAATTTAAGATATTCTAGTTTTTTTAATCATTTCTAGAGAGAAGATGAAATAGAACTCAAAGACAACATCTAACATTTATTTCTATGAAAGGATCCGTAATTTGAAACAAGTAATTATATGCTTATCTATTTCATAGTTTACAATAATTAATAATTAATAGTTTTATTCTTATAATTTAAGATGATATTCTAATTTTTTAATCATAATTTGTAATAATTTATAATTAATAGTAGGATTTTTTATAATTAAAAATAGTATTTTCGTTTTTCAATCACATATGTGATTAAGAGAGAATATTATAAATATATTTATTTAAAATTAAAATAAAAAAAGTATAATTATTTTATTTATTTAATAGTGATTTTATTTTAATTAGTTGATAGGCTATATATATAGTGTGAGATTTGAGTCTGAAACAAGTTTCACGCTTGAGTCATTGGAAAACAAGTTTGAGCTGCCGTTTAATGGTAAATTGACTACCATTTAATGGTAAAAGTCTCCAAAATATCAGTAAAAGCCTCTAAAATCTCATTTATCACATAAAAGTTAGGTAAATATTGATTTGACAATTGAATGGGAATATTTTATTTCAATATGTAGTGTTTTTTTCAATTTGATGATAACTTTCTTTTTTCATTTGCATTGCTTTATATTTTAAATCTATGTACAAATTTTTCATAATAAGATAATATTTAATTTCTTCAAGGAAAAATCTATATTTATCTAAGTTTATTTCATTCTATTATTTAACACTTATTATTAATTGATTAATCTAGTCACATGTAACTAAAATTTGAACAATATCTCCTTTTTAATATTTATGCCCTTTCCCTTTTAAAATTTCATTTGGGAAGATTTAGGAATATGGATTGGTTCATTTTCTTTTAAAATCCATGCTTATCATTTATTATCCACCCTTTTAAATCACCTACCTTCTCACGCAATTTAAAGTTTTTCTTTAGATTGCCTTTCCTTGTGGGCCATCGTGATATTCGTTAAAAAATATAAATCTTTGTGGGAATTCAATTCTAAAGTGGATAATTTTTAAATGCAGGTCTTTTTACTTGTGGGATTCCAATCTTCAAGTGGTTCTACGGAAATTTCACTTGCTAGTGAAATTTCTTTTTACGAATACTTAGTGTAGCTGCCTTTTATATTGCAAGATTTCATGTTTGTTATATAGGTTTCACATGATTTCATTTTGATCATGCTTGAAGTGGCCAATAAAAAAAAATGCACAATTTACCACGTAACTTTGTACTCATTAAAGAAAATCATTCCTTTAAAATATCCACATACCAATGTTTTAAGTTTTTCCCTTCGAAATTTTAAATCTTCGTTTTAAAGTGTTTTAAATTTTTACAACGGTCCAAAATGAAGGATAGGACTTGGTTGACATTAAAATGAATCTCACCTGTCCATCATTTTTCGCGCCGAAGAGATGAAGAAAAGTAAAAAAATTCGTATTTATTGCAGGCCACCAATATTGTTTCGTATTGCTTTTGAAACCCGTAATTATTGCCAGCCACCAGTATTCTTCCGTAATACCCGTAACCATTTCAAATTATTTTGTTTCGTTTACCTTTTTTTCACGTGGATGAATAGGTACTTACTAATTTCAAACTTCGTAATCTCTGTACTAATGAGCACGTGGATGATTCGATGTGATGTTGAAAATACATTAATATATATTCATGATTTTTTAATTTTAAGATAGTTTTTTAAATTTAAAATTCAAATAACTTCATATCTTTAATATTTAATTATACTAGCAATCGCACCTTGGTGTGCAATGGGTACGCCGAAGAGGTGTGGAAGGTCAATTAGGAAAAAAATTGGTCTATTTTTTGCAAACATTTTGCACTACATGAGGTCAATTGGTAGGTCATTTAGCAAATGATGTTGTTTGTGCAACAAAGGTCTCAATAGAGAAGTGAGCTTCAAATCAACTATGCATAGCTTCAAATCAACTACGCATCCTTTTATAGGGATCCAAACACATCTAAACCAAAACCTGTGAATGAGGAAGATAATTAAGCTCCATTACCAATAGGCTCATGTTATGTTTGCAATAGAGAGAGGGAGTGATACAGATAGAAAGAGGGAGAGATAGAGGGAGGAAAAGCAAGAGAGAGAGGGGGGTGAGGAGATAGAGGAAAAAATAGAGTGAGACTTAAAGAACAAAGAGAGGACTTGAGAAAGAGAGGGATATACAAAGAGGGAAGGGATAGGTAAAGAGACCAAGAGGTAGAGGGAGAGACAGATAAGAGAGATAAAATGAAATAGATATTGAGAGAAGAGAGAATAATAGTTAGAGTTGCATCTATAACATCTAAATAAACTCCTTCCATTATGTTGTGATAAATGCCATACCCTATTATAGAGCTCCTATACCAACATTTGCAACTACAACATTTGATGTCATTCACAATTGTACTAATTGGGAAGGTGGAATTTCTATTGGAGAGAGGGCCAAGGGAGGAGAACACTTGGAAATTTCATAGGATGTGTCATTTTTCATTGAATATGTACTAAGTTATGACATGTTTGTTGGTTTGAATCCATTGTGATTAACCCACTATATATTTTTTTCACTTCTCTTTTTGACATTATTTTTACACTGTTGGGAGTCTTAAATTACATTATGTCATTATTTTCCTTATACCCATTCTCATCCATGCAGTGCTAGAGAAGTTATGTAAGACAATGGGAGTGTTTTCATCCATTCAAAAAAATATTGCACAAAGGAGACATTGGATTCAATGAAGTGTAGTTCATAGGAACAATGTAGAGATCAACCTTAAAGTCCATGTGAATGAAGCCTTTCACTTTTGTATAGGCCCGAAAGGCTATATCAGTTGTGGTTGAGGGAACATGGGAAAAAGTGCATGTTAAGGCTATGGAAATTAACACCATTTTGGCTGTGAAAAGCTAACAAAATAATTCCTCTAGATGGCCTTGTGGTATCTGGTACAAGTTATGTAGTACCCAAAAAATAGACCTTTCTTTTTTAAATGACCTTCCACATCTCTTCACCATACCTATTGTACACTAAGGTGTGATTGCTAGTATAGTACTATTATACAAAGAAAATTGCTAATATATAAAAATATGGGGTGAAAATAATTAAATTGATGTGTTAACATCCTTTATTTCTTACATTATTAAGATAAGAAAGCTGTGTACTTTCTTCTTAAGATTGGATTTGTATGCATGCTCTAGAAGTGAACATGTATAGGTTTATATGAATATCAATCAAAGAAGAATTTAGGACCAGATTTGCACATAATCTTTTCAAGCCCTAAAGTAAGATAAGTACATTATAACTTCAATGTGTATCAATGAGAATATATACATGTATAGGTCCATATAAGCCTATGTTATATGTATATCAATAAAATGTGTATTTAGAAACCAAACTCACTATAATTTCTACCAAACTAACCAATCTAAACTAACCATAGGACCCAATGTGTGTGCACACATATGTAGATCTGTGGATTTAAATTTTAAACCAAATGGATATACAAAAAGTAGACATAATTTCCTATCAAGGCTACTAAACCATGTGTTCTCTCCCTAGCCACTTGTGATATCCACAATGTATACAAGGGCATTGTTTTCCACTTACATTACATATTGTTCAACAAGGTGTGTCATCCCCTCCACATTTGAGTAGGTGCCTCTTTTGAGAAATATCAAGGAAATGTATAATAAGGAATCATTCTTGTAGATAATCCAATCATACATTAAAGCAAACTACAAGTATATACACAAAATCTTATGTGTATTCAAATTGTATATGTAGAAATGTACATGATGTGTTTATATATATCAATCTTCATAAACCAAACTAACATGGATTCTATCAAAGATGTTATGTGTACTCTAATTACAAGTCCCAATGTGCATACCCATTATTCACACACAAATCTAGACATATCAATGAAATGGGTATTTAGGAATAAGACTTTGTAAGAAATTCTATCCAGTACTGAATAAAATTATAAACCATACTTACAAGGATTCAAAAAAAGTCTTGAATCATACCAAATGTATTGTAAGGGTTCAATTTTAATACATATTATACATACAAATATAAATAGGTAGAGACATACATACACATGCTTATATGGATATGCAATGAAATGGATATTCAACAATAAGACTCGCTAAAAATTCTATCCAATAGTCACAAGGTCCAATACAAATACATATTATACACATTCATATGCACAAACATAGACTTAAAGACTTGTGCCCATATGTATATCAATGAAATGAATATTCAACAATACCACTTGTAGGAAATTTAATTAAGTCTTTAAAAAATTTGAATACAATTACAAGTTCTATAGTTTTCTTTAGTGCTGAAAAATTTCCTAGAAGTTTGGACTATTGAATACCCACTTATATCTATCTATCTATCTATCTATCTATATATATAAATAAAAGAAGGGATATGTATATTCACAGGATTTTTAGTTTTCTTCTATACATATATATGGTATGGATATAATATAAAAAGGAATATATATTCACTAAATTTATAGTTCTAACAAGTTGAACTGTTAAATACCCATTTCATTGATATGCATATGATATGAGAAAATGTATATATATGAAATGAGAGTTTAAGAATTAGATTGAGATTTACAGTCATCCAGAAAACACATCCACACAGCCCCACAAGTTTAATGATCAACTGTAGGTCATAATGCAATAAGGGTTACTCGTGATTGAAGTATGTACAACCCTCATCCACTAAATCTGCATGGTTGCATTCATATAGAACAGAAGCAAAGCTTATAATGTCTGGATATGCATTCATATAGAACAGAAGCAAAGCTTAATTCAAATATTTTTGGAGCATCCCTGCAAAATCCATACCATGCATATCCTGCAATCATTGCATTCCATGAGATGCCATCTCTTTGGAGCATTTTTGTCAAACAGTTCACGTGCCTTTTGTAGATTCAAAATCGAATCCCCTGTTTCTCCACAGCCAGCTGATAAAAATAATTATGACAGAAAAAAGAAATAACAGAAAGAAGATAGATGAATTGTTCCCAGCCAATTTCCAAACATTAAACAGTTTTCAACTTAAATAAGAATCTCATAGATACAAGACAATTCAATGACAGAATTCTGCTCTGTTTCAGAAACAGAGTCTTCTTCTTTCTTGCAGCATCTACTTTGATTACATAAAAAGGCTGGGTATAAAACAGAACTCGCAGCCTTACAAAGGAAGCAAACAGACTTAAGAAAAAACAAATTACAACTTAGAAAAGGCAGTCTCTAAACTACGCATGACAAAGGCATGCTTTATTTTATTGGCAGAAACAAAACAAAAAAAACTGCATTAAAACAAAAAACAGCTAAGAATAGCCATGCCAAAAAAAAACAAAGATCACATCGAATCAATTCCCTTCTTGATAAGAATTCGCCAGATCAGCATCAATTATCCGCATACTCCCCCTTGATGCTAAGAGGGCTCACGATCTGATCTCGAAGTGACAAAAACTGATTTGTTGCAACTGCTTTAGTGAAGATATCTGCTAATTGATCCTTAGTGCTGATGTGCTTCAATTCAACTTCCTTCTTCTGTACTAAATCACGGATGAAGTGATACTTCAAATCAAAATGCTTTGTTCTACTGTGATGAACCGGATTCTTTGCTAATTTGATGGCACTTATATTGTCACAATAAATCACTGTAGGCTGAATCTGTTTCTCACCAATTTCTTCTAAAACTTTTCGAAGCCAAAGAGCTTGTGTACCTGCTGAAGTAACTGCAACATACTCTGCTTCTGTAGATGAGAGAGCAACCATGCTTTGCTTCTTGGAACTCCAAGTAATTAAACCAGTCCCAAAGGAGAAACAATTTCCAGATGTAGACTTACGATCATCCATACTACCTCCCCAATCTGAATCACTAAAGCCAACAAGATTGAATCTTTTAGAAGAGTAGTAATGAATACCATAATTTAGAGTACCTTTCACATACCTCAAAATTCTCTTAGCTGCCTTCATGTGTATTTCTGATGGATTTGTCATATACCTTGAAACAAGTGAAACTGAATATGCTATATCAGGTCTTGTGTGGGTCAGAAACATCAAACTCCCAATAATACTTTTGTAAGCAGTCTCATCAACTAATTCAGCACCATCATTCCTACTCAACACAACTCCATGAGCACTTGGAGTGGAGTATGGTTTACAATCAACCATGTCAAACTTCTTCAACATATCTTTTGCATATTTGGTTTGACAAATGAAAATTTCATTCTTACATTGATAAACCTCCATTCCTAAAAAATATTTCATGAGACCAAGATCTTTCATCTCAAATTCTTTCATCATAGCAATTTTGAAATCATCTTTCATCTTAGAACTGCTACCCATATACAACAAATCATCAACATACAAACTTATAATAAGAATATCATTACCTTCTTGTTTGTAGTAAAGGGTAGGTTCACTCTTACTTCTCTTGAAGCCATTCTCCTGAAAGTATCCATCAATTCTTGCATACCATGCCCTTGGTGCTTGCTTGAGGCCATACAAAGCCTTCTTCAATTTGTAGACATGATTCTCTTTTCCTTCCACTTGAAAACCTTGTGGCTGTTCCACATATACTTCCTCTTCTAAGTACCCATTCAAGAAGGCACTTTTCACATCCATATGTTGTATGCTCCAATTCTTTTGAGCTGCTAATGAAATCAGCATTCTAATGGTCTCTTGTCTTGCAACTGGTGCAAACGTCTCTTCATAGTCAATCCCATATTTTGTGTGAAGCCTTTAGCAACTAATCTTGCCTTATGCCTTTCAACACTTCCATCACTGTTATGCTTAGTCTTGTAGATCCATTTGGTGCCAATCTTCTTCTTGTCATGTGGAAGCTCTGTAAGCTCCCAAGTATCATTCCTATGAATGGAATCCATCTCTTCTTGCATTGCTTGCATCCAAACCTCATTAGTACATGCTTCTTCAAAACATGATGGTTCAAAATCAGCCTTGGTAAATAAAGCAAAATTAACTGTCTCACCTATTGGATTTTCTTCATGTGCTTGATTGGCACTCCTTTGATAAATATCACTCAAACTTTTTACCTTCCTTCTAGAACTTGGAGTTGAAGATGGACTTGAAGAATTAGATGAGGGGCTGCTTGGTGGATTTATAGCAATTGGGACAGCAACATTAGTGGGCTGCTCATGATCAATATCATCATTCAAAACAGATTTTGACTTCTCCATTTGGCCTTTTTGATGACCATAAACTCCCCCTTCATCAAAAATCACATCTCTTGAAACAATAATCTTATTAGTGAGAGGATTATATAACCTGTAAGCTTTGCTTTCCTCACTATACCCAACAAAAATACATGACTCACTTTTAGCATCTAACTTTTGTCTATTCTGATCAGGTACATGAACATAAGCTAAACATCCAAAAACTCTAAAATGATTAACATTAGGCCTTTTCTCATACCATGCTTCATAAGGAGTCATCTTCTCAAGTGCACTAGTGGGACTTCGATTGAGAATATACACTGCTGTAGCAACTGCATCTCCCCAATAAGAGTTACTCAATCCCTTGGTTTGTAACATGCTCCTTGCCATTTCTACCACAGTGCGGTTTTTCCTTTCAGCTACCCCATTCTGTTGAGGTGTGTATGGAGTGGTGAGCTGCCTCTTGATGCCATTCATATCACAATAATCTTGAAAGGCTCTTGAACAAAATTCTCCTCCACGATCAGTTCTTAAACATTTGATTTTGCACCCTTTCTCATTTTCCACAAGTGCTTTAAACCTCTTGAATGTATCAAGGGCTTCATCCTTAGCCTTCAAAAAATATACCCAACATTTTCGTGAGTAATCATCAATAAAAGTGAGAAAATATGATGACTTACCCAAACTCTTTGTTTGCATCGGTCCACAGATATCTGAATGAACAAGTTGAAGGGGGTAATGGGCCCTCCATGCAGTGCCTTTTGGAAACCTTTCCCTTGCATGCTTTCCTTTTGCACATCCTTCACAAACCTCCTTGTGCTCTTCAACCTTGGGCAAACCAGCAACTAATGCTTGTGAGGTCAAAAGCTTCAAACTGTGAAAGTTTAAATGGCCATACCTTAGATGCCATAGCCAACTTGTATCCTCAAATGCCATATTGGCAAGGCTGCTGTTATTTTCACCAAATCTCAATGGAAACATCCTATTTTTCGTCATAGGAACAACTGTGACTACTCTGTTTCCCTGACTCTTATCAAAAATTGTACATTTCTTATTTTCAAAGACAACTCTATAGTTCTTCTCACATAATTGTCCAACACTTAACAAATTATGTTTTAACTCAGGAGTGTAATAAATATCTTTAACACTCTTCATACCTTCTTTTGTGTGGACCTCCATAATTCCTTTTGCAGCAACCATCAATGATTTATCATCACCGAGCTGAATCTTTGACTTGAAACTTTCATCCTTTGTTGAAAACAACTTCCCATTTCCTGACATATGGTTAGAGCATCCAGAATCTAGGTACCAAACATCTTTACTAGTATTTTCACTTTTAGAATAAGATAAGAATAAATTATCTGGAGGATTTTCATAACTTTCTTGAGCATAATTAACATTCTTACCTTCTTTTAGTCTACATTCTCTTTCAAAATGTCCATACCTATTACAATGGTAACATTGAACATTCCTTTTATCAAATCTTCCTCTACCTCTGCCTCTTGAACCACCTCTTCCTCTTGAAAAACCTCTGCCTCTACCTCTTGAATTATTCTGATTTTGACTTTTACCTTGGCTTTGATTGCTTTTGCTACTACTGCTGCCATCATCATTCTTTGTGATTTGTACTTTGGAGGAAAAGGCTTTCTCAACACTTTCTCCAAAATAATCTTTTAATCTTTCTTCATGTGAGATCAACGATCCAACAAGGTGATCGAATTGAAGGGTTGTCAAATCCTTACTTTCTTCCATTATTATGGCAACGTGATTCCATCTTGGTGTGAGAGATCTCAACACCTTTTTTATCAGAACTTCTGTGTTCACAGTTTCTCCAAGTGTAGCCATCTTATTGACCACATCTTTTACTCTGACACAATACTCACTCACACTTTCTCCTTCTTGCATTTTTAAATTCTCAAATTCTCTTTTCAATGTCTGTAACTTAACAACTTGGACCTGATCACTGCCTTGGTAAGCTTCTTTTAGAGTCTTCCAGGCATCCTCAGCTGTCTTTGCACCTGCAATTCTTGGAAATAAACTCTTGTCTAGAGCTATTTGAATATGAAACAATGCTTGAAAATTCTTCTTCTTAGCTTCCTTCCTTGCTGTTCTTTCATTGACTGGGAGGGCATTCCAATCAGCTGGCTCTTGGTAACCTGATTCAACAATCTCCCACAAGTCTTTTCCTATTAAAAATGTCATCATTTTTATACACCAATAATCATACTCATTACCATCAAATTCTGGAATGGGCAAGCTGTTAGAATTCGACATGATAATCTTTGGCGAAATTCGAACAGCTAGATCTTAAACCCAAAACAAAAATACCTGCTCTGATACCAAATGTAGATTCAAAATTGAATCCCCTGTTTCTCCACAGCCAGCTGATAAAAATAATTATGACAGAAAAAAGAAATAACAGAAAGAAGATAGATGAATTGTTCCCAGCCAATTTCCAAACATTAAACAGTTTTCAACTTAAATAAGAATCTCATAGATACAAGACAATTCAATGACAGAATTCTGCTCTGTTTCAGAAACAGAGTCTTCTTCTTTCTTGCAGCATCTACTTTGATTACATAAAAAGGCTGGGTATAAAACAGAACTCGCAGCCTTACAAAGGAAGCAAACAGACTTAAGAAAAAACAAATTACAACTTAGAAAAGGCAGTCTCTAAACTACGCATGACAAAGGCATGCTTTATTTTATTGGCAGAAACAAAACAAAAAAAACTGCATTAAAACAAAAAACAGCTAAGAATAGCCATGCCAAAAAAACAAAGATCACATCGAATCAATTCCCTTCTTGATAAGAATTCGCCAGATCAGCATCAATTATCCATTTTCTATGCTTCCACATTTTGCATACATGTCCACCAGGGTAGTTGCAACTGCAGAATCTGATAAAATTCCTCTATTCTTTATGCTTTGATGGATGTCCATACCCTGTTCCAATGCTCTTATTTTGACACAGACAGGGAGAATTCTTGTAAAAGTTGCGGAGTCTGGCTTTACACCTGCCAATTGCATTTTTTTGAAAGTTTCTAAATCTTTTTAAAAAAATCCATTCTGTGCATATCCTGCAATCATTGCATTCCATGAGACAACCTCTCTGTGAGGCATTCTGTCAAACAGTTCACGTGCCTTTTCTATGCTTCCACATTTTGCATACTTGTCTACCAAAATCCTCCTTCCATGCTTTGATGGATGTCCATGATATCACGTTCCAACGCTCCCATTTTGGCACAGGAAGGGAGGATACTAACCCAGGTTGTGGAATTTGGCTTTACACCTGCCAATTGCATTTGCTTGAAAGTTTCTAAAGCCTTTTCAATAAATCCATTTTGTACATATCCTGCAATCATTGCAGTTCATGAGATAACATCTTTTTCAGGTTATTTGATACTGTTATTTTTGAACTAAAATGTTTTTTGCTGAGATAATTAATTGAAATATACATATAAAGTAGTATGCATGGTTTTGATTTTTTTTTCTGTCATATTGGATGCATTTGTAAGATGGCTGACGGATGAGACCATACAAAAGTGTGTCGCGTCATCGTACACACTGATCGGAACATAAACCCAAAACTCAAGCTGAGTTGCATTGGTATGCAAATTTCATTGTTACATCTTATTCCTATTCATCATCGGATAGTGATACCATGAGCTGAGCTGGTACATCTTCTTTATTAATGAACAATTGATTCTCCTGTACCGCTGGCGTTGAAGGCCCGACCAGTAGATTCTATCCCCCGACCCCCATAGAATAGATAGGGCAGTTTTGGAAACGGCTGGCAATCTTTTATCTGGCGGAATTAGGTAAGCGGGTCTGAGTAGTAGATCTTATCACAAGAACCCCTTCCGTTACTTTGGAAAGGCACTTGATTGGGGGCAGGGGGGAAGGGGAAAAAAATCTCCATAGTTCCCAATGTAGAAGCTGAAAGGCTCTATGTTTGTCCTTTCCACACCTTTGAATAGTTGTAATGCTTCCTAGTGGCAGCAGCATAAAAAATGTTACTGTTGGAGATTTCACTATGGTGGGTATCGCTCTTTTCACCACCTCCTTTTTCCCCTCTTGTCAAGGCTTTCAGTTAGTAAATGACCCCAACTTTTCCTGCCTAACAACTGCACCATATTGGTCAAGAATATTTGGTAGACCCTCCCGTCATGCAGGTGGCCATTTTGACCACTTTTCCCTTCTCATTACTTTGATGATCACCTCCTTGATCTCGTTCTCTTCTGCATTGAAAGGCCTCCTTATCTGAGTATCTTTATCTTCTTCTATGCACCTGCACTCAATTTCAAAAATCTTTTAGTTTCCCATTTTACTCTATTTGTTCAGCTCTTTGTTCCTTTATAGCATTTTGGGGGTTCTTCTTGTCTGTCGTGCCTTTCGTAATCCTAGTGAAGATATTGCAATCTTCTGCCAGTTCCTATGTGAATCGTTTTCGCATTTGCTTTGATTGCCCATTGGGAAATTTTGGTTCTCGCGCATTCATCCAATCAAATTGAACACACTAAACCAGATTCAATTTCGGTTTTCGCGCATTCATCTCAGAGAGGAAGATCAGAGCGGTCATGCTCACAGGCCATACTGCTGTTTCTCCTACAGAAGTTGAAAAAAGTTACATGTCTTAAATGACTAATTTGAGTAGGCAATCTTGTCACAATGTTTTTAACTGAAAGAGGAGCGCTGGTAATGATGTGTACGTGTTTTTCTCCTCCATTACGCTTCGTTGAGAATCGCTTGTCATCTTCAGTTATATTCAAAAATTGACTGCGTTATATCGCAACAGGATTCCGCTCAGCAAAATAGTCGCCGGAAACAATGACATTAAATGCTTGTAGCCGTAGATGCCTCGCCACACCAAAATGGTCGAAGGGGGGACCCGCAATGAATACATGATAAATGGAAAAACGTGAGCAGATAAAGCAAACTGACATGACAAACGGTCAGATGCATTTCCATTGTCTTGCATCTGTTATCCGCTACTGCACGCCGTTGATTTTGAAGAAGCCCGGACAGACTTCATATAGGGAACGCCTTAGGCGTAAAAATATTACTAGCAATCGCACCTTAGTGTGCAATGGGTACGCCGAAGAGGAGTGGAGGGTCAATAAGGCAATATTTTGGTCTATATTTTTGCATAAATTTGTGTAGTACATGAGGTCAATTGGTAAAACATATGAAACAAGAATATAATCAGGTTTGGCATGGAAGGTCAATTAGGCAATATTTTGGACTATATTTTTGCATACATTTGTGTAGTACATGAGGTCAATTGGTACAATGCAATTCTTTGTTAGAATAAATTACTCAATTCTAAATTAAAATCTGCCATTTCTTCTTTTCTTCATATGGTCAATTTTATACAATTAACTCAATAATCTGAACTTTGATATAACACCACTTGTATGTGGTCTATGCAAAAAATGTTTGCAATGAAATTTTTCTAACGTTATAACCATACAATAATGAAGCTTCAAGAAAAATGGCTTTAACTAAAATTTTTACAGTATACAAAAATACAAAAGGATTAACTTCTGGAACACATCTTTACTCAACCAAAATACAAAAGGATTATTTTTTACTGTTTCATTGAAATGAGTGAAAAGGAGCATAACCAAGCAGTTCACCATTACCCTTAGTTCCCTGTTAAAAAGTAGATTGAATGTAAACAAACTGCACAAAGCTTTATCAGAGTAATCCAATTACTTAGTCCAGAAAGGTTTTAGGTGTGGAAATGCTATGTCTAGCCATGGCTTAGCCCGCCCATTGTAATGAATTATAGCAGCTTGTTGTATATCATCAAGATTAGTTTTAGATTGATATCCTAATCACAACATATGTCAAATGGGATCGAAGGGATGAACATGACCATTGATATCCTAATCCCAATATATATCATAATGAATTCATCAGAGTAATCCAAATACTTAGTCCAAAAAGGTTTTAGGTGTGGAAATGCTATGTCTAGCCATGGCTTAGCCCGCCCATTGTAATAGATTACAACAGCTTGTTGTATATCATCAAGATTAGTTTAAGAGCTCTGGTACATATGAATTTCATACAAGTATCAAATAATGACTCATTATATTTACCTTCTTGATCTAGTAAGGGTAAGCTTTCTCTATATTTGTCCTTCTCCAAGCATCTAGATCGAAGATATTCATACCATATGCCCACACACACTGATCTAGGTCCAAATTCCCTAATATAAATGGATGAGAGAAGTTGAAATAGTTCTTGAAATTCTTTGACATAACAAATTAGTCTTTTCCCCTGCACGTCCCAACCGCACCATTGACCTTGCCTTCAAGATTAATATCCCACAATGTGGATATGTCTTGTTGAACTACTACATCATCATCAAGAAACACAACCTTTTGGAGATTTATGTAGAATACATTTTGAAATACAAACTGCAAATGTATCTGTAATCCCAAATTTTGAAATTCTAGAAAATTTGAAATTTTAGAATATATATACAATACACAAAACAAATTCGATGAAAAGAGCAAATGTGAATGACAGATGTAAAGCCAAATTTGTAACCTTTGTCAGCATCCTTCACACCTGTGTCAAAATAGGAGTCATGTGTCAAAGTATGGACATCCATCAAAGCATAAAGGATATAGGAAATTCAATGAACATTGACGTTTATGGTAAATGTGGATTCATAAACAAGGCACATGGACTGTTTGACAAAATGCCTTAGAGAATCTCATGACACCATGGTTGGTGGCTATACATAAAATGGATATACTGCTGTATTGTTTCCTACCTCCAACAGATCAAATGCATTGCAACAACAAATTGAAATGTTTGGATTGAAATGAGTAAATTTTTTTTAACCATTCAACCTTAGAATAACTTATTTATTAAAAATGGAGATATATAAAAGATAATTCAATTATCAAATTCACACTACATCTTTGCATACAATTTAGTAGTCATGTCTTTAAAGAAAATAAAAGTTCAAACAAATGTACTACTTGTGCACCCCATTCCACAAACATGTGAAATCCCATAACAGGCCTCAAATCCTATCAACGGAAACTATGCCATGCAAGTTAAACTAGAGTGTCTACCATACAACTACTTCTTGTTGCTAACAGAGTAAACCTAGTATCACACAATTCATTTAATGTAAAACTTAATAAATTGTTATCTAATGAGGTGATCTTAAGTGGTGAATCACTAGGACTTCTGTGGTGCTGCTCTGAGTTCAAATCCCCAAGAGGCATGTTAAAATTCAAATTGAATGACTTGTTGTATCCAACCACCCCAAGGTCTAAGTTGGGTATAGGTTGTAACTTGTACCTATCATGTAAGCAATAACCTGGGTCACAACATCTATGCCCAAGGTTACCCAGAAATAGGAACCCTAAACAAATTCAAAACAAAAAGCGAACCTTGGAATCAATAGAAATAAAACCCTAGCCATTCCAATCTACAGCTGCTGCTTCAATCTATTTACAGTCAACAAGATCTGAAGTGAGCAATGTGTAAAATTTTAAATAAAAATACGAAAAAATAGATATCCATATGATTGTTTCAATGGATCAGCTCATCCCACAATTTTAAAAAGGCTGAGCTACAAGGCAAACGTGGGAAGTAGAACAGGGTGGCAAAGGATGAGTGAAGAGAAAGAGTGAAGTAAAAATTAAAGGCTTCCTTTTATGGTGGATTGATTGAAGAGAGTTTCTAGTTGACGAATTGTTGAGACTCGAGAGTTAATCAACAAACTAAGATGACAGTAAATGAGCCAGTTGTAAGTCTTGAGTGAGTTTTAATGGAATAGAAATAGGAAAAATTGCAAACAGACAGTATAACTGGAAGTTTTATGGTAATCAAACTTGCTTAAAATAGAGATGGGTTAGGTTCAAGTTTTAGAAGATTTTGGTTCAAAAATCATAGTTCTTCTTCATGAAGCAAAGAGCATCTAAGGATGGATGGTCTGACAGCAAGTTCCCATGTGATCAGACATGTTTAATCTACCAATTTTAGATGAAACAAGAAAAAATATTGGGTTGCTTTGATGGAATAGAACTGGTTCTTTGTTGAGCTTATCTAAAAGACAAGCGATATATACTCAGTATTTTCAAAGAGAAACTATGAAAACTAATGAGCCTCTAAAAATCAAAGGCAACATTCACAATTTGCTGGTTTTGGCAGTTGTGTTATTCTCACTCTTGCTTCTTAATAACTGGGTATGTTCTCTGATAAATAATAAATCAATATTTTGAATGAAAATATGAAGACATTTGAATAGACTAGTTGCAATGAGTAGGGAAAAGGGTAAATAGAAATATTGTCATTAAAAAACTGAACCCTCGCATGTCACAATCCCATGCTTGCTGCAGCTAAGCAAATTAACATGTTTCAACAAGTCAACACCACAAGCAATGCATTTTAAATAAAACCTTCAACCATTGCATTACACGGGTTTTCATTTTGTACCAAGATGAATATAGATGATAGTGCAGCACAAGCACCCATCATTTACTCTGGCAATAGTGTTATCATAGTACATATATGATAATAAAAAATAACATCACTAAAAGATTTGTCAGCTCACCTGCAACAAAAACCCTCACTAAGATTTATACATCAAAAAATCTACAACTTTCTTGCAAATCGAAAAGATGTGTTATCGATGCCAAACCAAAGAAAACAAGCCATGCCACAACAACACTGTGCCTGAAAATCATGAAATGGGCAACATTGCACTCGCTGACCCAAAACAAAACCAATCAAACATAAAACAAAAGAAAAACAAGCCTGAAAGAAATGGTACGAGTCAGTTAATAACATATATAGTTTAGCTTTTTTCTATTACTGGCATATCGCTGTTGTTTAGTTACTTTACCAGAAACCAGAAAAATAAATTTCGCACCAAGAGAAATTTTGGAAAATCTAACATTTGTAACTTCTTCATTTAACCAAAAAAGAGAAACAGCTATATTTTCCCAAAGTACCAAAATCTCACCTCTTATTTGGATCCCGTACCATAAAAAGCCGCAGCAGTAGTGTCAGGAAAAGGAAAGCCTCCAACGTATGAAGTAGATATGCTAGTTCCTCTGATTTCAATGCCAATGAGTTTTGCAAATAATATCTATACAAAAGAATGCGTTGGCGAAAGAGACTACGCAGGTGGGAAGGAGCAGTTATTAGCATTGAAGGTCGATGTAAGGAGAATCCCATAATAAATATACTTTTCTTTCCAATTCAAAGCTTGACTACTAACTATCACACGTCTTCTCCGTCGTACATTGAGCTAGCTTCCTATGCTTTGAAAGCTATCACAGTTAATGCTCGAGGAATGGTCAGGATTGCCCGAACCGTCTTGCAACTGTCTTGCATGCCCTCACTGACAGTTTGCACCGTTGATAGGCAAAATCAGCTCGATGAATCTCCCATGGAATCGCCTTCGACGTAAAAATATGGCTTGGTAATTGTATTAAAAAAATTGACAAAAATTGACAAAAAGCATTGAACGGCTCAGATCGATATAACTGTATTGCAATGCTTATAGTTACTTGTGAACTGTTCGTAGGTAAAAAATGGCCGACCATTTCCAAATAGGATACTCGGCGTAAAAATTAGTTATTCAATTCTTGATTGACTTTCGACATAATCATTTATATTTTGTTTCCAATTTCATATTATATTTATTTATAATGTAATTTTTTAATACCAATAATAATATTTTTAAAATCAATTTTAATGAAAATTTGTTAATTTATATAACAAAATTAATAATTGAAAGAAACAAATATTAAATAATTTTTATTAAACTAATTTTTTATACATAATAATATATTAAAATGAATTTTAAAAACAATTTTTTTGTTTACATAGAATAATTTAGATAGTTGAAAGAAAAATATTGAATAAATATTATTCTATAATAAAAAAATAAAAAAATAATAATAATGTTAAAACCATTTTCTAATTGATCTATCAATTAGTCTTATTTACTACACAAATATGTGCAAAAAATAAACCAAAATTTTCCTAATTGACCTTTCACACCTCTTCAGCATACCCATTACACAAGGTGCAATAGCTAGTATAAAGACTTTAGAATGTTGAAACTTGTTTTTATCATTTAAGCCTTTTAAACTTTATTAAACCTTATCTTTTAAAAGTTTATATAACTTTAAAATTTATAAAACTTTAATTTTTTAGGGATGAATGAAATATGCCAATAATGTTAGGATGTGTTTATTTTAGTGTGAATAATTTTTTAAACCTTTGAATGTCAAACATGATAAGTGAACTAGACATTGTGGAGTTTTTTACTAAACTATATATTGTAGAATTTCTTTAGTGAAGTGACCTCAAACCGATTAGAGGTGAGAACCTCACAAGTGAATAATTTCTTATTTTGATAAATTTTGAAGAACTTCCACTCAAGGAAACAAATGCAAAATCTTCGTGTAATGAAGAAATTGAATCCCAAAGTTGAAGGTAGATCATCTTTCCCATCTCATGTTGAAGGTGTGTCATCTTGTCCATCTCAAGTTGAAGGTACACCATCTTTCACATCTCAATTTGAAGGTACACCATATTTTTCATCTCAATTTGAAGGTACACCATATTTTTCATCTCAATTTGAAGGTATGCCATCTTTCCCATCTCAAGATGATATTGAAGAAATTCCAACTATTGAGACAAGTTTACCATTGAGAAAAACTCCTAGAATTTTACATAGAAAGCCTTAAGTTTTTAATTGATGTTGATGAGAATGTATTATAACTGATGGTTGATAAGATTCCTACATGTACTTGTTGAAGAAATGATAATAAATATGAAAATTATGTTTTAAAAAGTTAATTGAAATTGAAAGATTACAATTATGTATTGAAATAATGAGAAATATTAAATTTAGACCCATAATGAAGATTCTTGGCCTAAGAGCATTGGATACTTCAAGTGAAAAATATATTGTAAAAAATCTAGAATAAATGCATATGAAAGTGTGGGTTCCACCTCATACACCAAAGATAGTAATGTCACATGACGTGGGTGATCCCACAATAGTGGTTTACAATTTTTGGCCAAACTGGACAATTAAATTATTATTTTTAACTAAATCTTCACATTCATGCACCTATAGCGGCTAAACTGTGAGGAATTTGAAGATGATGCAAACTAGAGTCTCGTCACATTTTATTTGTAGATTCTAAAAATATTTTTTTCAAAATTTTTGGAATCAGATTGCACTTTTTTTTCCATATCCCACGAAAATTGGTTTTTTTCAGAAAACAACATTTTTAAAAAGTGACGCACACCGTATAACACATTATTTTTTTCAATAAAGGATAAAATTCTAATTCTTTCGAATTTAGATTTGTAACTCTGATATCTAGTGCTTCCACTTGGTTAGATAGCTTTTTATTGAATATTTTTTCTTTAATCAAGTTTTGAAGTCAAACCAATTACAATTCAGACATAGCGCGACCGTATAACGCGTAACTTTTTTTTTTTTTGTATATCAAAATTATTTTTTTTGTGTTGGATCAAGGGATTCAATATCAAGTGCACTCATATTTTTCAAATTTTTTTGATAATGCTATTTTTCCACATGTGTAGAACAAAGACCTTCATTTTGATGAAAAACCTATGTTTAATAAAACTAAAAAAACAAATACATAATAAAATTAAAACATATTAAAATTATATTCGTTTGGATAGCTCGTTTTAAGGACTACGATTCTAGTTGGGTTTTGAAGACTCCTCCATTTTCATCCTCAACCCAAGCTTAAGCATAAAAAATTAGGTTTTTTGTGAACAATTTCAAAAATCAAGGAAAGGGGTTCGCTAGAACAGAGGTTGAACCGGGTTCATGAACCCCTTCAATATGCATTTTTCTTTTTTTTTTGGAAATGTGGGATTAATCGGGTTTTTCGAACACTAGTTCTGAACCCCTTTTTTGGTTCGGTTGAACTTGTAGGTTCATTTGAACCCCTAAAACCAATTTTTTTGCCATGGGGTCATTTTTTCTCAGTTTTCCTTCCTCCATCAAATTGTAAACCACTATTGTGGCTTCACCCACATATAATTACACCAACTATAATAAGTAATCAAGCAAAAAAACCTTGCCTAAAAAAGAAATAAGTCAAGCACTAAAAATAAGTAGAAAAACATTAATAAGAGCCATGAGAGACATGAAAGAGTTGAGGACCCAAATAGAAATGAATTATGGGAATTCCCTAGTAGAATCCCATGAAAAGATAAAATTATAGTTCAAGCCTTGAAATCCCTAATTGAAGAGTTTTGGAAAATAACACAAGAGTATCACCTAATCAAAGAGATATTGTAAAAAGGAGAATTGCTTGTCAAAACCATGAGCCACATCCAAATTATTTTTGGATATGAAACTACAAATACACATAGGGTCCCTCCTCAATAAACTCTCTCAATTTTTCTTATCTCCAAACCATTTGACCATGGTGTTAACGGATGCAATGTTGTAAAAAGTGTTATTTATGTTTAGCACAACCTTGTCAGGAGAGATATTTGCATTCTTTATATCATGGGGCCCAATTGACTGGGTAAACACATTAAAGTGGGTAAGTGAATTTTATGGGAGGCCCTATGTTACACCCCAACTATCTCGATCCTTTTGGACTACAACCTTCTAAGAAAGTTTCTTAAGAGACCTAAGTGCAAAAATCTACCAAAATATGATGGAATAGTTCTTGAAATTCATGGAACCTATGAATATTCTATGTAATTCTATAACTACATGTAGGGTCCATCCACACCAACCTCTTAGTTCCTTTCTTAGTTTTTCTTATCTCCAAACCATCTGACAGTGATGACTATGGATGCTATGTTGCAAAAATTGTCATTTGTGTTCAACACAACCTTGTCAAGAGCCATATTTTACATTCTTTATCTCATGGGGTCCAATCACCTATAAAAAAATGTCAAGGTGGGTGGTTGAATGCTAGGGGAGGCCCCATTTCACACCCAAACTATCTTGATTATTTTAAACTACAAACTTCTAGCAAAGTCTCTTGAGAGACCTAATTATTAAATGATAGAGTTGGTGATTTAACCCCACAACTCTTAGAAGTCAACTACAAGAAATTATCCTATCACAAATGAGAGATCAAAGAAAGATGATTTTCTCTACAACTCAATAAATTGTATTGATGTAATAACCTAAATGATTGGTTAGAATGAAAGGTGAATGCTTATAAAAGAAAAAAAGTAAACCCTAGATGAGTGTTTGATTAGATTGAGATATGTGTCGTCATCTAATGCAATGAGACAATATGATCTAAAGATAACTTAATCTAATAAAAAAATAAATTCATAAGTTAGCTTAAGTAATTAAAGTAAAAGGTGTTTAATAATTAATTATTAGGTGATAACCTATTTACTCCAACACACCCCTTTAGATCAACTTAGGGAGAAACTAAAAACTAATAAAGAATGCAATAATGGAAGCAAAATGGGTCCCAAATACAAGGCCTGATGAGGTACCTATTGTGTGGTCTCACAACACACCCCAAGACTGTAAGACTTGGGGACCCCAAGTGAAAACTAACGCTTATGGAAGGCGTTGGCTAGTTGGAAAGATCACCAGAAGTGAAGGGAAAAATAAATCTTTAAATAAAAGAGTACTTTGTAAAGTAAAGTGTTCCGGGTATCGGATACCGGGAACTGGGAATTTGTTAGAAAGGTAAAAGGTAATATACATGTTGAACAAAGTGTTCTAGTCCGATAGTCGAGGTCTAATAAAGATTGAAGTTTCGGTGAAACCAAAGTCTGGGGATATCATGGGTAAAGCTGAATATTGGGTTCTGGACCTACTGGGTAATGATGCTGAGCAGAGTTTTAAAATTTTAAGGTTATCCAAGAAGTCCAATATTCTGGTAACCCGGTGTATAAAAGATAACTACACAAGAATTTGTGATATTTTTTAGAAAGCATGTTATTTATGATGGATTTATATGATAACAATTTGATAATGGTTTTATTTACATGAGATTTATCTAAATATATATTTTTTAAAAGGGATTTAATGAGTGAAATTTGTGATTGTAGGAGAAGTAGATTGTGATGCAGAGTTTGGGTATGGATGGTCAGACAAATTTGAATCACAGATAGAATCATATCCAAGTCGGGCTACATATTCTGGGATACTATATACAAAAGGCTTTGAATCCACCGAAATGGTGGAGATCCCAGTATTACACATGCGGTGGAGACAAACACCAACCTTCAGGGAAGCCCATTCTCAAGAGTAGAAAGCCTGAGGCAGAACAAAAGTGTAGGAATAGGGTGATGAAGTAATCATTTTGAATACATGGGAAATTTCCTACACACTATCCTGATTCAAGTTATTTTCTTGGCAAAAATAAGAAGATGAAAAACATGAAGGACTTCAACGTCTAGATGAAGGTTGACCTTCGTTGACTTCGTTTGCAATTCTCTTACCAGTCACCACATTCCACGTGCTTTGATGTGATTCCCTTGGATTTCCTCTCATGTATTTGTCTTATCCTACCTACGTCTTACTTCATAAAAGGCTAGAGGATACCTTTTTTTAAGTTTCAAAATTTGTGGATGTTGGAAGAGCTAAAACTTCTTTAAGTTTTGTTCTTTTTTCCTAATTTTTGAATCATTCTGGACTAAAAACTTGTATGCACATAGAATGTAATCAATATCAAATCCAATTTGATAGCAGTACCTATCTCAATATTTTTGTAGTTGGTTTTGTTAGTTAAGCTAAACAAGACTACGTACTATGTCATTTAAGGGTGCATGCAGAACCTACTCAGTGTCCAAAATAAAACCCCTTCTTTAAAAGCTTGCATCATTTTATATGTAGCTGTGAAGCAATCTGATGAAGTATAAAGCAGTTTGCTTTGATTTGATTAACTCTTGGGGCATGTGTGGAGAATAACCAGGAGAAATTTTAATTTTCAGTATTTTTATGCTTTATTTTAGATTAGATGTTAAATTCTAGAAAATGTTTCAAAAAATAGATGAATGGATGGAAATTATTGAAAGTATTTCATTTCCTATGAAATTGTTAAATGCTTAAATCTAAATCTACTTAAGTGATAGGAAATTTGTTGATGTTCATGAAATATTATTGCAAATATTTTGATTTCATGATATTATTTTGTGATCAGATTAAAAATATGGTTTTGAACTTTTATGATTTTAATTACCATAGACCCCTCGAGATTAACAGTAATATCACATCATACCTTGAAGTAAACCTAGTATGGTCAAGACCTGACTACCAGAGACTTGGGATTGAGTTGAGTCAACCTTTTCCTATAACACAGACTACCCTAAGGTTGCCCTGGTTAAGTCTTTCAAGAAAAGATAGGTTCTTCACGGTTTGCCTGTGAAGATTTTATTTGCACTGTTGCTGCAAGTGACATCGTCGTCAAGAGAAACTGACACTAGAAGGAGGGCATGTGAAATTTATATTGGTTCCAAATTTAAGAGATAGCTTGTAAGGTGAAAGTCTTGTGCAAGCCGGTATTTCAAAATGGAAGTTGAAAAACTCTGGAAAATTCTTAACCAAAAATTACATCCTTTGAGTTTACTCACTTTTGGTAGTCACTGAGTGTAGAATTCATGATACAACTGATCATAGTGAAATTGATTGTGATTTTTTTTTAACTAGGGTAAGTTTGGCTATGTGTAAGGTGATTCCATTAATGGAAGAAGTTTTAACTACTAGAAGAAAAAGACTGTTAATGAGAAAAGAGTACAACCCTAGTGGAATTGAAAATGTTAAAAATTTAACTGATACATCAAAATGGCTTGATAACTACATTTGTTATGAAGAAAATCCTAATTTTTTGTAGGAAGATAGGCAAGAATGCCGAGATTCAGAAACATCATATCAAAAATAAGGAAATGACATCGATAAGTCATCATTCTCTTTATACATGGAAAATGTAAGTGAAGAGAAGGAGTGGGAAAATCGAGCGGGAGACACGTGTTTTTTGCCCCAAATTAAAAATTTACAAGCTAAAAAAGGAAATTTTCTTGATCTTTTATGCAAGATATAGAGTATCAAACTTTTACTTTTTATCTCTTTGATAACAATATAAATTGTGATATTGCTTGGTCTAACAAGGTTCAAAGTGAAGACAGGACCGAAGACACAAAAAATTTCGGAGGAGAAGAAAATCAAGAAATGGACACAACCGTTCATGAAATTGAGTAGAGTAAAGAGGAAAATCATGAACCAGGGCTGACTGAAAATAGAGTATTACTCAATCAAAAGAAGTGTGTGTGATCGACCTTTAATGATGTTGTTTTCATACATATGATCCAAGTCATTGGTAAGTACACCTTTGAATTCACGTTTATTAAACACAAAAAATTTAAAATGATTCATTGCTATAGTAAGACATTTGCAATTTGTTTGAATGAGTTCAAGTATAAACCCGCTGTAATTCGTACTAAAACAACAATGGAAATAGTCATAGAACTCAAAATAAATTGTTTTGTTAGGGTTAGTCGTTTGCTGGATTAGATTTTTGGTTAGTTAGGGTTGGTTTTCTTTTTGTAGGGCTTGCTTTGTTTTGTTTTCGTTTCCTTTGCTTTTTTCTTTTCTTTCTTTCTTTCTTTTCTGTTTAGCCCTTTGCATTAGCAAATTCTGCTTAACTTACCATACACATGAGAGTTAATTCAAACATAATCTATAACATTGTGCTATGGAATGTAAAATGATAAAACCATACATAGTAAATACATGCTTTAAAATGTACAACAAAGCTATATATATGTGTGTATATCATGTATATACATGGAAGTATCAAAATTCTTGCTGCAAAAAGATAAAAAAAGCAAAAAAGAGGTAGCTGAGCTATAAATAGGAGTAGCCATTCAGTCAATGTGGGATGTCTCATCCATCAGGGATAAATACCCTACGTAGGCAATTTCTTGGTGAGCTTCAAAGTCAGGAATATAGAGATTATAAAGGAAAGGCTGGAGTGGAACCACTTCCCCATGTTCTAGGAACCAAGGAATATCATCCATGGAAGGAATCCTGATGGTCGGATGTGCAATAGAAAGAATAATATCTAGATTCTCCAAATATTTAGGCCGCACTATCAAATTCACAGCCGAGTGAATATCTTCAACAGGAAGCCCAATATCCAATAGTGATGCTACAAAATGAGAAGCCAAGTTAGAATAGAATCGATAGTAATGATTGGATTCCACATATTTTTTCCCAAAGACTAAGCACAAGTTTGGCACAGTAAAACTAGTAGTCCAAATAAAGAAAACATTTTCAAGCCTTTGAGTCGTGATTCGATCCAAGAAAAATTTTTGGTGACAAAAGCAAGTCAGGAAAATTAGAGTATCCATGATCTGAAAGCAAGCAAGCACTAGAAAACAACAAAAAATGCAAAAATAAAAGAAGATAGAAAAAGTGTGAAGAATTTGAGAGAAGTGCATAATTTATAGAAAACTTGACGTGAAGAAGTTATGGTACATAGTTGCCTAGATCAGAGTATCAAAAATAGTAAGGTGGCAACCAGATGAGTTTCTCCAGAGCGAAATGTTAAGTCAAATTAAGTTTTACACACAATTGGTGACAATTTGCTTCAAATTTGCCCAGTACAAAGATTGTGAATCAAGCAAGTTAAATATTTTGACATTAATGGTGGTCATATCATTGTGTTTTTATTAAGCTGTATTAATCATGAAGGTGCCCAAGTGTGTGAAGCAGAAAATAAAATTAAGCCGGTGAGGCAACACACGTCATCACCTTGGAAATTTGAAAGAAACAATATGTGCGTGTTGAGGCATGCAAATTTAATGTAGAATAATGTGATTGTGTTTAATTTTCATCATGAAATTCTTGATCCATTAATGTGGTGCAGTGCCGTCAAATCGGAATTGCTAGCCAAGTATTTAATAGTTGCCATAAAATTTGAATAGAAAAGGGTGGTAACTATTGGTTCTAAATTTAGATTTAAAAATTTGGTGATTAAATTGTTTGCTGCTAAATTTTAATTTATGCATATCTTCTAACATGTAGCAAGTTACAGTTAGCTAGGATTTGGCATAAAAGTGGTAAAGTTTAGCTAGAAATACACATCAACAGGAAATTATTAAATGAGCTTTTGAGAAGTAGTGAAACGATGAAGGGATTTGCATTGAATCAAAAATCAAAAGGTAACCTTTGCTTCCACTGTAATTCCCAACCTAATAGCGGGCTTCATTGCTTGCAAGTTGAAATGAGCTATCAATGAAATATAAAAAGAGAAAAATGAGCTATCAATGAAATATCAAAAGATATATATATAAATCAACTCTTTAGGCTATCCAAATATCTCTACCGGGGCTATAGACACGTAGTTGGCAATAGAGCTATGTTTGGGGGAATTACATAGATAACCTTGTCAGGGCTATGGATGCTTGACTGGCAACAAGGCTCTATCCTTGGTTGGCTTTGGAGGATTACCATATCATGTAGTTCAATGTCAATGAACTAATTTTTTTCACTGAGTTGACAGAAACTGAAATTAATCAAAGCACATAGATATTTTTAGAGGAATTTTACTATTTTTATGTCATAATCTAGGTAAAGGTAAAGAGTTATTGTTTTAAAATAAGCATAAATTATAATTTACAACTAGTGATTTAATTTCAAGTTTTGGTTTAAATTTGGTTTTATTGGTTGCAAGTTGTTGTGTGGTCTCACAACACACTCCAAGACTGTAAGACTTGGGGACCCCAAGTGAAAACTAATGCTAATGGCAGGTATTGGCTAGTTGGAAAGATCACCGGAAGTGAAGGGAAAAATAAATCTTTAAATAAAAGAGTACTTCATAAAGTAAAGTGTTTCAGGTACCGGATACAGGGAACCGAGAATGTTATAAAGGCAAAAGGTAATATACATGTTGAACAAAGTGTTCCGGTCCGATAGTCGAGGTTCGGTAAAGATGTAAGTTCCAGTGAAACCGAAGTCCGAGGATATCATGGGTAAAGTTGAATACCGGATTCCGAGTACCAGGTAACGATGCTAAGAAAAGTTTTAAAATTTTAAGGTTATCCAAGAAGTCCGATATTCCGGTAACCCAGTGTATAAAAGATAGCTATGCAAGAATTTGTGATCTTTTTTGGAAAGTGTGTTATTTATGATGGATTTATATGATAACAATTTGATAATGGTTTTATTTACATGAGATTTATATAAATGTTTTTTTAAAAAGGGATTTAATGAGTGGAATTTGTGATTGTAGGAGAAGCAGATTGCGATGCAGAGTTTGGGTATGGACGGTCAGGAAAATTTGAATCACAGATAGAATCATATCCAAGTCGGGTTGCATATTATGGGATGCTATATGCAGAGGGCTTTGAATCCACCAAAATGATTAAGATCCTGGTATTACACATGCGGTGGAGACAAATGCCAACCTTTGGGGAAGCCCATTCTCGAGAGTAGAAAGCCCGAGGCAGAACAAAAGTGTAGGAACAGGGTGATGAAGTAATCATTTTGAATATATGGGAAAATTCCTACACACTATCCTGATTCAACTTATTTTCCTGGCAAAAATAAGATGAAAAACCTGAAGGACTTCAACGTACAAATGTAGGTTGACCTTCGTTGACTTTGTTTGCAATTCTCTTACCAGTCACCACATTCCATGTGCCTTGATGTGATTCATCCCTTGGATTTCCTCTCATGTATTTTTCTTATCCTACCTACGTCTTACTTCTATAAAAGGCCAAAGGATACCTTTTTTTAAGTTAAGTTCAAAATTTGTGGATGTTGGAAGAGCCAAAATTTCTTTAAGTTTTGTTCTTTTTTCCTATTTTCTGAATCATTTCAAACCAAAAACTTGTATGCACATAAAATTTAATCAATATCAAAGCCAATTTGATAGCTACCTATCTCAGTATTTTTGTATTTGGTTTTGTTAGTTCATCTGAACAAGACTGTGTGTTGCGTCGTTTAAGGGTCCATGCAGAACCTACTCGGTGTCCAAACTAAAACCCCTTCTTTAAAAGCTCGCATCATTTTATATGTAGGTGTGAAGCAATCTGGTGAAGTATAAAGTGGATTGCTTTTATTTGATTAACTCTTGGGGCATGCATGGAGAATAACCAGGAAGAAATTTTAATTTTCAGTATTTTTATGCTTTATTTTAGATTAGATGTTAAATTCTTGAATTTTTTTCAAAAAATAGATGAATGGATGGAAATTATTGAAAAGCTTTCATTTCCTATGAAATTTTTGAATACTTAAAGCTAAATCTACTTAAGTGATAGCAGATTTTTTGATGTTCATAAAATATTATTGCAAATATTTTGATTTCATGATATTATTTTGTGACCAAATTAAAAATCTAGTTATGAACTTTTATGATTTCAATTACCATAGACCCCTCGAGATTACTAACAATATCACATCATACCCTGAAGTGAACCTAGTATGGTCAAGACCTGACTACCAGAGACTTGGGATTGAGTTGAGTCAACCTTTTCCTATAACATAGACTACCCTGAGGTTGCCCTGGTTAAGTCTTTCAAGAAAAGATAGGTTCTTTGTGGTTTTCCTATGAGGATTTTATCTGCTCTATTTCTGTGAGTGACATCATCGTCAACAATACCCATAAACAAGAAACTAAAATCTTACATAATTAGAGAAAAGGAGAAAACCACACGAGAAAAAAATCCTCTCTAAAAGAGACAAAAAAGAAATGAATGTGTACATGTGAAAAAGGAATGTAGGACTCAACATGTCCCCCCAAGTGTTTCTTTTGTCACAGAAGTACAATCAAGATCCCTCCATAGGAGAGAAAAGATGAGAAAACGAACCCCCCCAGAGTGAAGTAGCCCCTCTACCAAAAGTGAATGCTCGAAGAAGAATGTGGAAGATGATCAAAAAATGAAAAAACATTGTTCCTCACCTTAGGAAGAAACACATCCAATAGAAAATTTAAAAGAAACTCTCTTGGGAGAGGAGGTCTCATGATGGATTTTGTCAAAAAATTCTCAAGGGTCCACATGTCAGAATAAAATTGGGCCAAATTAAATGAAGCAAATCCAAACAACTATGAAGATTGTTGTAGAACAACCTCCAAAGAAAATGGTGAAGTTATGTTAGGTGGTCTATAGCTATCATCAAAGAGAAAGTTAACATTATCAATTGTGTCCCCATATTTGCAATGTGTGACTCAACAAATAACTCTACAATGTCTAGAAAGTAGTCATCCCACAAAGATGAAACTGAAAGACTATAACATCCTGTTGAAGTGAACTAATCTTGGAAGATGCGAGAGGTGGAGGAGGAGGAAGCTCAACACAAGTCTCATGAACCAAGGTGGATGATGGAAGTACACATTGGCTCAAGTGACCAAACTTCTCCTCAAATATCTGATCCACTTTAAAATAATGAGAGTGTAGACCAATCAATGGTATTGCAAGCTCATCTGGATCAAAATTAGAGAAGGAATACAATCGAGAGGACTAATCTACTATCCAAACTACAATAATATCTCTACTATGCAGGTCTCAGATAAGTACTAAATTAGGTATGAACTCTAATGTCTTACTTTCCTGACTATGAGTAATCTGTTAGACAAAAAGTAGTTTGGAAGATAATAAAGGGACATAGAGTACAACATAAAATGTTACATCATCAAAATCTATAGATATTTTCCCAATAACACTCATATAAGTGTTATTCCCCATCAAAATATGTGGTAATGTACAAGGCTCATATGAAGATAACATACTTGAAGATGAATCAATTTTATGTGAGGCTCCTAAATCAAGAAGCCATTGGATGGATTGAAGATTGGTGTCCATACAAAGAGAGCATGACCTTTCATCATGTCTACTCCATGTGTTGAGGTGGATAACCCTAATTATGAAGGTCCTTAAGTGGAAGAAAATGATGAAGTCAAATAACTATTATTCTTTTGTAGAAGGTTCTTCAATTCATCAATCTACTTTGTATAACTCTAATGCTCGTCATGTCATGTTTTGTGCAATATGCACGCTTTGGTCAATCCTTCTTAGATGAGTTCCCATTAGAAGAGGAAGAAGAACTAGAGGTATCCTATGAATGTGGATCCTTGCTTTCTCATGTGACTTGGAATCCTTTTGTTTCCATTTCTTTCCATGTCCATTTGAAGCCTTCAAATCTCTAGTGCTTGGTGATGCAATAAGAGCTTGTGATTTGAAATACTTCAATCAACCCATCTATACCAACCTTTCTTGCTCCCGAGTGAGGGATGTAAAAAAATCATCAAGTGAAGGCATGGTGAATCTAGAACCAAGTGCATATCTAGTAGCACAAAATGTAGAAATAAAAACTGAATAATCAGGAGCAATCTTGGTAAGGATGGAAATAATCAACTAAGTGTCCTCATTCTGAATACCACACTGTGTCAACTACAATATGGGAGATTTAAGTTTGGTTAATAAGTATTGGATGTTGTTAAGTTATCTAGGATTCAAATCAATAAGCTCATTATCTAATTGAAATCCTCTCAAAGTATCATTCTTCCTAAAAATGGACTCCAATTGAGTCCAAATCTGATTGGGTGTGGTGTAAGATTTAACATGAAAGAGAATATCGAGAGATATATACATGCATACTGTACCAAAATCCTCATAACACCTATTAAACCATTTTCTCTTCTATATAGCTTCTGTAAGTTTAATTTTCATACTCATGGTCACTTTGTATAGCCTTGATTTCTTTAAATGTATCTCCATTTGTTTTCCCACCATAGAAGTTGTATGGACTGGGTGGAGCTATATGTGATGGATCCATGATGATTTGAAAAAAATAAGTATATAAATGAAATGTTAATATAGTAGCATAGACCCCCTCAATGCAATAAAATTCCCTTTTGATCCCAAAAAAATTGACTTGTTTGCATGTTTTCTAAGAAAAGAACAAAACAAGGAAAATCTGAAATATGATTGAAATAATATATACTTGGTTATTTTTTGCAAAAATAGGCTTGTGATATGTGTAGAGGATTGAATCAACTTTCCAATTCCCACTTGAATCATGAAAATTTGATAAGTGAGTCTAAATTTATGACCTCCTGAGTGAAAATAGCTTGATTTGACTTCATAGGCCTATAGAGTTAATTAGGAGAATAATCTGAAAAAATAATCTACACCACTAGATCAAGCTAAAAATTAAATTTCCAATGATATATGATGCACAAAAATGGAGATCGTATGTTCTGTAAAAATTTCCCAATATTCCCTAGAAGGTGACATGGGGGGTTAAAAGGAGTCGTCCGCTAGGCATATAGCAACCCAACCACTGTCCATTGGGTGTTAAACTAAACCCCATCACTTGGTCACTTATATGACTATGACAAGGGGTTAGAGGGCCGAAGCAGTTGCAAAGAAAGATAAGGGGAGTAGTGAAATGGGGCCACAAAGGTGGAGGCAATGTAGAAACTTAGGGGAATCACTCGATGGTGAGAGGTCGATCATGTTACTAAGTTTTTGGTCATCCTTGGAAAATATGCCTATTCCAAATTTTGGCTAAGTCATGGGTCGACGGTGTTTTAAGTGAACAATATAACTTGGGCAATGTTTTGCGAGGTTAGTCTAGCTCCCCCTTTTCCCATCATGAAACCTATTTAGTTTTTCTTAAATACACTGGCGGTGTTTTGTCTAGTTATATGAGCTTTTGTAGCTCCTGCTTTGGTCTATTTTTGAGCTAAGGCACTATGGGCGGTGTTTTTTTAAGTTCATCGAACCTCCCCATTTACCTCCCAAAGAGAGACACTTAACTTATCAATGCTTATTACAATGCGGGCAGTGTTTTACAACTAAGGATGAACCTCAATGATGATTTGCAAGGTTATGTGAGCTATCCACTTCTCTGCTCGTATAGTTGTTCCTTTTCAAATTTTTGAAAAGCGGTTATGATGGAGTGATGATGTGAAATTCGACACATTCCTACATGACAAGGGGATTTCATTTAATGCCTATCTGCTTGCACATTTCCCTTGGGGAATTAAAAGGAAAATCATGCAAGAAACAAACATTCTTCAGCTGTGACATTAACACTAGGAGATGTAATGAAGGAAAGCACACCAATGCAGATTATCATCCTTAGAATCCAAGGTTGTTATGAGGTATTTCCATCCTTATATTTTCCTTTCGAGCCTATAGTTTTCAAGCTTATTTTTCCCTACATTTTAAATTTCCTAGTGAAATTCCATTCAAAGCCTAGCAGCCCCAGCATGGCAAGAATTAAGTGTTAGGGTTATGATTATATCTTAGGGTTAACATGTGACATGCTTGAGATAGGACACACCAAGATTTGGCAGGTAAATATGAATGAACTTAGGGAAAAATTCAATGCAGCCTTAAATATTTACACTTTCTGGGAGATCTTGATTTTTGTTGAAATCACATATTTTTAGAAAATAGAATGATTTAAGCCTTGAAAATTTTCATTTAAAGGATTCCAATTGAAGAGGGTTTGATCAAACCACATTAGACCAATCCCCCTTGGATAGAACCCTGCTATTTTTAAACCATACCTATAACAAAGTCTCCTTTACACCTATCAAAATGCTGATAAAAAACCACTTTTGATTTACCTTTTGGGGGATCAAATGAATTCATTTAGATTTTTTTTTTTAATTATGTATTCCTTATTATAAGCTTCCAAAAAAGTATAATATGAATTTAATTTAATTTGATTATTATATTTATTTTTTATTTCTTGTGAATGCATGTTTTTCATCAAAAATCAAGCTCTCTATTCTGCACATGTGGAAAAATAGAAGATTATCAAAGAAAAAAATTTAAAAATATGAGTGAACTAGATATTGAAGTCCTTGATCCAACAAAAAAATAAAAATTTAATTTTGATACATAGAAAAAAAAGTTACGTGTTATACAGTCGCACTATGTCTGAATTGTAATTGGTTTGACTTTGAAACTTGATTAAAGAAAAAATATTCAATAAAAAATTATTTAACCAAGTGGAAACACTAGATATTAGAGTTAAAAATATAAATTCAAAATAATTATAATTTTATCCTTCATGGAAAAAAAGTTATGCGTTATACGGTGAGTGTCACTTTTTAAAAATGTTGTTTTATGAAAAAAACTAGTTTTCAAGGGAGATGGAAAAAGAAGTGCAAAATGATTCCAAAAAATTTGAAAAAAATATATTTAAAATCTACAGATAAAATTTTAGGAAACTCTAGTTTGCATCATCTTCAAATTCCTCATGGTTTAGCCACTATAGGTGCCTAAAAGTGAAGATTTAGTTTTAAAAAATTATTTTAGTGTCCTGTTTGGCAAAAAATTGTAAATCACTATTGTGGGATCACCTCCCAATCCACCACCCATCACACAAAGGGTATTCATAAGTGGATTGGTGGAGGAAACTATATTATCCGTGGATGTCCAATGTCTAGAGCTAATTCTTGAATGTATAAGGCATTACTTAGACTTAGGAAATTAGAACTGAGGACAATAGGTTGATGGTTAAAATCCAAAGAGCCACTTTTGCCTCATGCTTGAGAATTCTAAAAAAAAAGCCTTACTTGTGTTGATTATCAAGGTGAAGAAAGCTTGCAATATGAACTTAAATAAGTGAATTCAAATCTGAAATATGTAGATTAACCTTTAGCCTTAGTGTGAAGAAAGAATGAGAGAGAGAGATAGAAGAATCATAACACATGCAACAACAGATTTACGTGGAGAAACCCTGAAGGGAAAAAAACTCCACCATTGAAAGAGAGGCAAGTATTTTACTAATAATCTAAAATATTACATGCAGCAATAGACTTCTCTTATCAATCCTTGTAAAACTTGACAACACCCTTTTACCCTGCAAACCTGCAAAACTGAATTGAATAACTCTAGCTCAAGGCCCCAATTTAAAGAGATTTGTGAGGATGAAAACCACCATGATTTCACCAAAAAATAGGAAACAATACCACCTAGAAAAAACCACACCTCCCTCCTTGAAATGGTCAAAAATACCAAAAATAACCTCTTATAGATGCTCTTACAGCTGTCATAAGGCATCTCTCATGCATGGGTGCCTGGGGTCCAAAAATAGCATATTCTATCATAGGAATCTGTCATAGCATCTTATGAAAACTGTCATGCATGTCATAGATGCTCTTACAACACCCTATTTTGACCCAACAACCTCATTCTAGAAGATTCCAAAGTGGGACGCCTAGCTATTTTGTCCTTTTCCAAAAGGACAAACGGTAACGGTAACACTACATTTACATTATCTCTTTCACCACCGTTGGTCAAATGGTTTCACCTCTTATGGGTAAATGTAAAAAACACTTTAGGAGAATAATTAATTAAAGGATTTACAAGGTTGATGGCACCTAAATCCTAACATTCTCCCACTTGACATCATACATTGTAAATTACACCCATAGAGATACAATTACATAGAATTAAGTACAATGATCAAAGCCCATGGCCTTTCTGCACCAAGAGAACTTATCTGTGGTGATTGGCTTCGTAAGAGAATCTACAACATTATCCAAAGTGTCAACTTTTTCAATCAAGACCTGTCCATTCTCAACCATTTCTTGCACAAAGTGATATTGAACATCAACATACTTAGTACGAGCATGATACATAGGATTTTTAGCCAAACATATGGCACTCTGACTATCACATCTGATCCTCACTATAACCAAACTGCCTCCTTAGAGGCATGTGTAGCAGCCATATACTTTGCATCAATGGTGGACAAAGAAAATGTAGGTTGTCTTTTACTCATCCAACTCACTGCACCTCTAAACAAAGTAAACACATAGCCACTAGTGGACCTTCGACTATCCAAGTCACCTGCCCAATCTTTATCAAAAAAACCCTATATGTCCAATGACTTATCCACATTGTTAATACCATGATAAACCAAACAATAAACATTAGTGCCTCGCAAATATCTAAATACCCTTTTAACAAAAGTCTAATGTTCTTTACCAGGGTTAGACATAAACCTTCTTAGAACTCCCACTGCTTGGGCTATATCTGGTCTAGTACAAACCATTTCATACATTAAACTACTGATAACACTATCGTAAGGAACTTTAGACATTTCATCAATATCATCATCCAATTCAGGACACATGTCTAAACTTAACTTAGCACCAACAAGAAATGGAATATTTACTGGTTTATAGTCCTGCATATTAAACCTCTACAAAATAGTGTTAACATACTTACTCTAACTTAACCAAGCTTTTTGTGAACCCGACCCCTAATTATTTCCATCCCAAGAATATATTTAGCAGCACCTAAATCTTTCATATCAAATGTTCCAGAAAGCTAAGTTTTAAGTTCCCTAATCGTTGCCTTATTGTTACCAATGAACAACATATCCACATATAAGACAATAATCAATATCTAATCATTAAGAACTTTAAAATAAACACAGTGATCCTCTTCACTTCTAACAAAACCCAACTTTAATGCAAAGGCATCAAAATTCTGGTACCACATCCTAGGTGATTGTTTCAAACCATATAGAGACTATTTTAACCTACAAACCAAGTGTTCTTTTCCTTTCACAAAAAAACCATCAGGATGTTGCATATACATTTCTTCCTCAAGATCCCCATGCAAGAAAGCAGTTTCAACATCCATTTGTTCTATTTCTAAATCATCAACAACAACAATGGATAAAAGGAATCTAATAGAAGTTAACTTAGCAACATGAGAGAATATTTCACCAAAATCAACTCCCTCTCTTTGGGAGTAGCCCTTGGCCACTAATCTGGCCTTGTACTATTCCAACTTTGCATTTGCACCAAAATTCCTTTTATATACCCACTTACAACCAATGGCCTTTCTTCCTTTGGGAGAACTAACAAGATCCCAAGTGTCACAGTTTTTCAAAGACATCATCTCATCCTACATGGCCTGCATCCAAGACTCACATTCTTTTGAAGAGAGACCCTCCCCGAAAGATCTAGGTTCATCATCAATACATAACAAAGCAAATTTACAATGAAAATTAGGTGGGCTATACCTATCAAGTAGATTTCATTTTCCTGTGGACCTTCTCAAAGGTGGAGTAAGAGGTTCCTCCTCATGTTCATCCTCATTGTTTTCAACTTCTTCTGTTACAATAGATTCTTCAAAACTCTCTTATTCTTCTCCATCTTCTTGTTCATCACTCTGTTCTTCCACATGTGCACCTTCTTGCTTAGTTTCAAAATGCATTGTTTTTGACTTTTCCTTTGGTTGCTCATCTTCAGAGTCAGCTCTAAATTCCCTAAAAATAACATCTCTAGAAACTATCATCTTTCGTGTTAGTGGATTCCAAAGTTTATAACCTTTAACATTTTCACCATAACCTACAAAGATGTATTTCTGAGATTTGGGATCCAATTTAGACCGCTTCTCTTTAGGCACATGAACAAAAGCCTCACAACCAAAGACCATTAAATGTGAAAATGAAGGCTTTTTACCCAAACACATTTCATAAGGTGTTTTATCAAAAAGAGCTTTACAAGGAGATCTATTAATTAAATAACAAGCAGTACTAACAAATTCTACCCAAATTTTTTTATCTAACTTAGCACTACTTAACATGCTTCTAGCTGTTTCCATTAATGTATGGTTCATTCTTTCTGCTACCCCATTTTGTTGGGGTGTGTAAGGTGTATTATTTTGCCTAAAAATTCCCGCATGTTTGCAAAACTCATCAAATTCCTTAGAACAAAATTCACCCCCATTGTTAGATCTCAATACTTTTATCTTATAATTTGTTTGCTTTTCAACCAATGCCTTAAATTCCTTAAATTTGATGAAAAATTTAGATTTTGTATGCATTAAATAAATCCAAGTATATCTTGAGTAATCATCAATGAAGGAAACATAATAACGAGATCTACCCAAAGAATCTGTATCCACTGGACCACATACATCCGAATGAATTAGTTCTAACAATCCATTAGCTTTATTAGTTCCTTTAGGAAATGGTGACTTGTTTTGTTTACCAAACACAAAATCCTCATAGAAATCATTTTTACCAACAAAATAATCATAAATACTGTTTACTAGTTTCTTATCAAGTATGGTTCTAAGATCTTTTTCACCAATGTGAACCAATCTATGGTGCCACAACATACATGCATTTTCAGTGCTAGTTACAAAAGAGGAGTTACAAAAAGTAGAGGCATGTAGCATAAACAAATTCCCTGTCTGAGATCCTTTAGCAACCACCAAACTTCCCCTTACCATCCCGCAACCAAACTTGTCAAATGTCACATGCATTTCAGAATCATTCAAATTGGAAACCAAAATTAATTTTTTTGTAAGTCCTGGAATATGTAAAACATCTTCAAGGATTTTAACCCTCCCATCACTGAAACACAACTTTACCTTTCCTTTATCGACAATCTTTTGTGAGCTATCGTCACCCATGAAGACCTCTCCTCCATTATATTATTGTATGTAGAAAACCACTCCTTATGAGGAGTCATATGGAAGGAAGCACCTAAATCAATAAGCCAAGCATCATTGCAAACCATGTTAGCTGAAATAATAAAAGCATCAAAATCACTGTTATCAGAGGACTTTTTCATGGAGGAATCTGCATTCTTTTTCTTGTTTCTACATTCCTTCTTCACATGTCCCCATTTACCACACTTCCAACACTTCACTCTGCTCTTTCCAGGGGTCTTAGATCATCCTTTAGACTTGTCCTTCTTCTTATCCCCTTTAGGCCCTTTCTCCTTGGGCCTACCTCACACATGCAAGGCATCTTGGGAGCCACAATGCATGGTATTTCTCCTCATCTCCTCTGAAAGAAGTATGGGAATAGTATTATCCATCTTAGGTTCTACACCACCACTTGTTATAGCAACAATTAAATTTTCCCAAGATTCCAGAAAAAGAGAAAATCAATAAAATGCATTCATCCTCATCTTCTATTTTAACATCAATAGATGCAAGCTGACTTATAATCAAATTAAAAACATTCAAGTGTTCAACAATAGAATCACCGTCCTTCATCTTTAATGAATATAAACATCTTTTGAGATACACCTTGTTAAACAAACTCTTAGTTTGGTAGATTTCACCTATCTTCCTCCAAAGCTTGTATGTCGTGTCTTCTAAAGATACATTCAAGAGGACAAAGTTAGTGGGACACAACCAAATGGTCCCTCGAGCCTTCTTGTCTAACTTATTCCAATCTTCATCTGACAAGGTTGAAGTAGATGGCTTCTTATCGACTGAAACTGGTAACCACTGATCTCTCTCCTCAAGGAGATCCTCCACTTTCAACTTCCACATCTCATAACCAGTGCCATTGAACCTCTCAGTATCTTGATGAGAGGTGGAGCCCATGGTATACAATCTTTCACAAATCTGCAAAACCCACAACACAAAAGCTCCCATTGCAGCAAAAAACCTTCAACACTTTGAAAGGAAAGCATCCCTTAATAGAACCGTTAGCTCTGATACCAAATTTTTATTATCAAGGTGAAGAAATCTTGCAATATGAACTTAAATAAGTGAATGAAAATATGAAAGATGTGGATTAACCTTTAGCCTTAGTGTGAAGAAAAAATGAGAGAGAGGGAGATAGAAGAATCATAACACATGTAACAATAAATTTACGTGGAGAAACCTCAAAGGGAAAAAACCTCCACCACCGAAAGAGAGGAAAGTATATTACTAATAATCTAAAATATTACATGCAGCAATAGAATTATCTTATCATTCCCTATAAAATACAACAACACCTTATTACCCTGCAAACCTGCAAAACTGAATTGAATAACTCTAGCTCAAGGCCCCAATTTAAAGAGATTTCTGAGAATGAAAACCACCATGGTTTCACCAAACAATAGGAAAAAATACCACCTAGAAAAACCCACACCTCCCTCCTTGAAATGGTCAAAAATACCAAAAATAACCTCTTACAACTGTCATAAGGCATCTCTCATGCATGGGCGCCTGTGGTCCAAAAATAGCATATTTTGTCATAGGAGTATGTCATGTATGCCATAGATGCTCTTACAACACCCTATTTTGACCCAACAACCTCATTCTAGAATATTCCAAAGTGGGACGCCTAGCTATTTTGTCCTTTTCCAAAAGGACAAATGGTAATGGTAACATTGCATTTACATTGTCTCTTTCACCACTGTTGGTCAAACGGTTTCACCTCTTATGGGTAAATGTACAAAACACTTTAGGAGAATAATTAATTAAAGGATTTACAAGGTTGATGGCACCTAAATCCTAACTCAACCCTAGGTTTCACCAATGCCTAGATTGAGTTCTCACTCAAAAAGGGGTACTACTAAAACATAATGGCGTAGAATAGGTTGGTGAAGCCTAGGCGGGGTAAATCTCAGTTACCTCAGAACTTACACAAGAACCATTTTGTTGACGAGATATCCAACATAGTTATGATGTTACATGGAGTTCGGGGAAACAAAGATGCCTATGGTTTTTAGGAATGGATGTACTTTTTCATCTAGATTATACTTGGGGGAATCTAGTTCCTAGATTGGGTAACACTCATGCAGTGAAAAGTTACATAGTCTTCTTGTTTTCTTCACTACCAATAAGACATTATATATGTCTTCTTACTTAATTTGTGCTATTTCAAGCACTAGACCATGGCTAGGCTTGAGGCCAAGTGATCTTCCCCATGACTAGGTGTTGATTTTCAAGTACCTTGATAAATTGCAGCTGAACAAGAGATTCCTTCATCAAAGGAGGATATCTGATGCTTTTACCATGAGAGTGGCCAAAGAATTGGAAGGAAAAATTGAGATGCAACTTTCACTTGAAGCCATGAAATTTTTTAATTTCTATGGTAGTCATTTTACTTAATTTCAAAGGTTCTCCTATATTAGGGTTGGTGGTTTCACTAGTTTTCCTATCAAACTCCCAAGGCATCCAAAAGAAAAATTTGTGATGATCGAGGTCTGCAAGCAGTTGGCTGATGTCAAAAAGAGGTGTTAGGAGTGAAGAGGAGTAACAATATAGTTTCTAGTTGGTTTTGGCCTCTTCACTTGTGAATCTATGTCAGATGCCCTAAACATAGAAAAGGAAATATCTAGGTATAATTTGCAAACCTATGATGAACGTTTTCCTTTTGACCTCAAGGATTATGTGAAATATAATTTGAAATTAGGACCTAGTTTCTTCCATTTTCCAACTTTGGAGGATTATTGGGTTGACTACTTTGACGAGTTTGAGGTAAGAAGAAGGAACTAGATGAGATTGTCTTTAAGACAAATAGTCATCTATAGTTTGGGTTGGGATGTACAAGGAATTGAAGATGATGACTCAGACCTAGTAGAACCATTTTTTATTGAATTAATAGCAAATAAGCCCATCCCTAGTATGGATTGGAGCAATAAGGAAAAAAAAAATTGAAGCGAGGACAACAAATGTTTTGGAGAGGACTCAAGAGTGGGTCACTAAAAGGAAAAAAGAGCAATCCCACCCCCAAACTAGATCACATAACACACAACCTACAGGGGTAGTAGTTAGCCTTCTGTGATCATAGGAATCTTCAAAGCTGCTTCACATCCAATGCCATCAAGAACTCAAGGTGATGGTGATGAAGAACCTCCTAATAGAAATGTGTTTCAACCAACTTGTGGAGAACATCTCCTTGATTTACCCCATTTGGACCAAGATAAAGGAGAGGAAGGAGAAGAAGATGACTTAGTAACACTGATATTAGTTCTTCCTCCTCATCTCATTGGTTGTCACCTATAAGAAGGGTAAGTGAACCTCTAAAATAGAGGCCTTCTCCACTTCCATCATAGGATATCCAAACAAATCCCCCTCCCACGAAGACAACACTATTCGATTCCTCTAGTTCCAATGTGACCAATGTCCCTGTTACCCCTCTTTGGCTAGAAGATACTTTGTCGAGAAAAAGGAAGATAGTGCAATTGGATCTTCCAAAGCAAGATATGGCGAGTCAATTTATTCAAAGGACCTCAAAGCCTAAGAAATTGGAAACCATAGCTCGACATGGATGATGTCAGATCAGGGAATTTATGTCTAGAAGTTGCATGTCCCACTCCATAGAAGGAAGTTACTCAAGCAACTGCGAGTGACTTTGAAATTAATAGGATTAACTAGGGACCACCCACCAAGGATGGGGACGTATACAAATTTTAGGTGTCTACAGCAAGACTGGTTGAGAGGTCTAAGAAGGACAAAGAGAGTAAGGATGAGTTGAAGAAGCAAGTCCAAGTTTTGACTGAATGTCTAAATTTGGTCTTCGACCTTCCTCCTCAATTGATATCTCAAGCTAAGTCGTCTTCTAATCCCATGGCTTTAATACGAAGTGAAGTAGTGAGTAAAATGAAGAGTTACAAAACCTTAGGGAGAGCTATCAAGGAATGGAGTGGTGGTTTGGTGAGAAGAGGAAATCAGATTATTTCTGAATATCTTAGATGTCTCCAGAGGGTGAATACTTCAAAATCTGAGATTCAAGAGGAGATAGTTACTGTCGAGAAGGAAGAAAGGGTATGGAGTCAGTACGTGAATGAAATCAAAGAAATGATAAGATTTAGAATGGAGAAGTTAGCTGCAGATAAATTCATACCCAATGCTACAAATGCTTGTTGCATTATTTGGAACAAAACTATAGAATGGAAGTTACAAGTCACGAGGCAATGTTTACAGAAGCTCTAGGAGATCAAAACTGAATGCAACACAATCTTAGAGGAGATTCATAAGAATCTTGCTGCCCTTGGATTACAACCTAAAAAGGGAGGAGATGGGAATGATGATAATGCTAAAGTATTAGGGGATGACTTCTAGAAGATAGTTGATGGGATTCTTAGCTCCCAGTCTTTCGATGTGCAACTGGGCTCATGAAGACTTATGATCAGAGAATTGAAGTTGTTCGAGATAGCTAGCTAGTGTGGAGGCTACAAATGGGGAACACAACTATTCCCCAACATAAGGATCTGCTACCTATCGTCAAGGCTTTTCAAGCCTTGTAGAAAAGACTCGCCACAACCACAAAATCTAGAAGTGAAGCACCACCATCTTAATTTTTCAGTTGCTTTTTATTTCTTGAAATTACTTTATAATTCTAGTCAGTTATGGGCAAGAAAGAAGCAGTTACTCATCAACTTATATATATATATTAAAACTGATTCTCTCTAGACATCATTGAAAATACCTGATAATATATATTTTTAATACAATTCTGCTATGACTATTAATTGAAATATCTAGTTGTCTGTGTGCATATATTTTATAGAGATATTAGATATTCTTAAATCTATGTGTTTAGGTATATCTTCACTAACTCATTTGACTGCAAAATATGACAAAACTTTCTGACGAAAGATTGTACAATTAGATGAATCATCAGGTACATATGTACTTAATGTGTAATTTTTTAATTTTTTTAAAAATTTGTGCCCAACATTCATTGAAATTTTGACAAACAATGATTTTCATCAAAATTGCGGAATTCTATAATTTTTACACATTCTCTATGCCCCTCCTTTCTTTATTGCTAGAATTGGTAGTATTGCACATGGAATGAAACTTTATTTTACAATCAATCCTTCAACAATTATGCAACTTGCTAGTTCAATTCTTCATTTTTAGTTGGTGTCAACCTATGTGTCACTTTATTAGGTAAAATTTATCCTTAAATTAGATACATATTATGACTTCTCTCTACTAAAAATATTTCTAAAAAACTATTAAAAATAATATCAATATACTATGTATCAAAAAGTTAGAAAATGAGGTGTACTCTTGCATTTTCTTCTCCCACTTTTGTGTCATCTTCTTTTCTTGTAAAATAAACCTCTTCACATCCTTAGGAATTTCAATGCAATTATTAATAACATTACTCTTGCAATATCAATCATTCATTCACCACCCTCTTTTAATGGTAGAAGTACACATTTCACTTTATCTAAAATTTGTAAATTTATAATTTTACTTGTATTTTCCTTCTCCCATTAAAACATGTATATGTTTCCTATGAAACATTCTATGGTCCACCCAACAAAATATGACAAACATCTATTGGTATAATGTCACAAAAAACCTCATCTCCATATACTCCAATTTAAATTTCATGATATTATTCACTTACCAAAATTCTATGATCATTTTGTAACCAAGATACTCTATATGAATTAGGATTCTCTAGCATTTTCAAAATTAATTTATTCGCCATTTTACTTGAAACTTGATTGTTAAAACAATTACTATTAAATTTACCAAATTTACATAGAGTTCTAACTAAGAAATTATTTGTAATAGTTCTTTTAGATCTTTACAAGACTAGCAAATTTATTTTTAGCAAGAATGATTCTCCTTTTTCTAGCATACTTGTTCAAGTTATTAGAAGAAACTTCTTCATCAAGATGTGATGATCTTGTGGTTCTCTTAGATCTTCTTTAATACTCTCCTTGTGACTAATTACACAAATAATATGTGACCTTTACCTCCACACTTAAAAAAAGTGGTTCCTCTAGATTACCTTCCACCACTTATTCCATATCTACCTCAACCTCTTTTATAGTTATATTTTTTATTGCACTAACTTTATATACTTTCTTTTGTTTTAGCATCATCATCATCATGAGCTCCTCATCCACTTCCATGGTTCCTACCTTTGGAAAATTTGTTGCTTCTTCCCCTATTTTTCTCTTTATTTTAAAATCTAAAATTTATGTTATCTTTATGATTTAGTGAAATTAATATGATTTATCAACATAATAGATAGTTAATGTATTCAACTCTTCTTCAATTGAACCCCTTCAACTATTTAATATATATCTAGACACCTTCTCTTGGTTACCTTCTTGATGACCAACTCTAATAGATAACTTATAATGATCATTGGTATAATGTTTCTATCTCACATTTTGTAACCTATTTAGTAGATCTAGTTGATAAAATATAGGAAAAAAATTAGAATTCCATTTATTTATCATCCTTTCCCATTTTTCAATTTTAGGCTTACCTTTCCTATTTCAATTCTACAAGATTTCAAGACAACAAGTCAGTATTCCACTTTAACAAAACCTTATTCCAAATCACAATCAGTATCCTATTGATCAAAATCAAACAAAATCCAAATTCAAGACCTTTAAAAATAGTCCATTCATTCATCATACCCATTAACATCTATTTCCATCCAAGGCAACCAACCATGTACCTCTGCCATTACCAGACTTCTTAATCACTAAAAACATCATCATTTTAATAAAAACAATCCAAGAACAGGCTCCTATTATTATGATTTTTGCAATTTGGGTAAGATTTGATATTTTGCAAAAAATCAAAATAACATGCAAAGGATCCTATTTTATTTTATTTTTCTATAAAAAATCATAAAAAAACTAAGGCATTTATCCTATATGCCTATTCAAGATCAATGGGAAGCCTAGGCATCTTAAACTTAGGCAAAACATAAGTTCAAGGTCATCTATTTGATTTTTTCCCAAGGGCATGAAATAAATCAAAGCACAAAACCTATGTTCGACCTACATGCCAAGGTAAATGCAAAGGCACAAATGGAATAGCTTGGTATTTGATTTTTTCTTGAAATAATGTGATAAAATCACAATTTCAAGTTAGGGCGAACTCACAAACCCTAAAACAAAACTATTGGATTCTTGACTCATCGACTTCATTCACATCTCCAATCTTTTGGAAGAAAAGATGCTTTGCACAAATGACCACCATTGGAAAGTTATGGTTTGACCTTGGGGGCTCGATTCTTCATTGTCTTTTGCTGCTTTTGGGTCGCTTCTTTTTAGGAACTCAGTGGTAAGTTATTTTTTGGTCATTTTGTGGCATATTGACTTCATTTCGAAGGGTTTTTGATGCCTCTTTATCATGACCATAATACATTTTTCTGATGTATTTTATCTTGTCTTCTCTATTGAAGTTTCCTCCATCTTAGGGCCAATGCTTGAAGAGTTTCTAGAGATTATTGCTGAGGCATTTGAACACATTTTCCAATAGGTAGCTCTTCCCATTCAAGTTTTGTATTCTCCCCCAATTTTTGCATGATATTTATACTCGATTTGAGCTCATTTTAGGGAAAGACAATGAAAATATTTGCATTCCATATGCCAAATCTTGATAAATTCTATAATTCTTGTAAAATGAAAAACCTTTGCATTCTTAGTGCCACTACTTCTGAGGGATTTCAGTATGTTTTAGCTGTAGATGTGAATAGAAGTTTTCCCTATTTTTTGAAATAATAGAACATAAATCTTGATTTTCTCTTTCCTTCAAGCATTTCCCATAGCTTCATGATTATGCTCGTGGCTTGAACCATTAATTTTTTCATTTCTTAAAATGATTGTCTTATTTCAAACTACCAGGGTTTGTTTTTGAAAAAACTCATTGCTCCACCCCTCTCAGTGCATTTATTTTACTTCAGCATGTAATGGCTTAGAGGTGGCATTGTTTCTCTTATGAAAGGAATAAAAGCATCTTTTACCTTCCTCTGGGTTTGTTTCCTCGAAACCGCATTTCTGGGTATTTTGCATTTTCCTTCCATACTTCCCACAACTTGTCATTATATGTATTCTTTTCTCTTTTTCACTTCAATTAAAAGAGAGTTCCTTTCTTTGCTTCGAGCATTAGAAGCCTCATAGGCTCTTATTCACTACTTTGGGCTCTTAGAAGATGAGAGAAAGCAAGCTTTTATCAGGGCATCTGTTTCCCTTTAACATGGTTGTAAGATATACACAAACTCTCTTCTTTTAAGCACACTATCACCTTTTAGAGCTCCTTTGAAACTGACACATCGATGCAATGTATATACAATAATGGAGTTGATGTTCATATTCCATTGTATACTTACTACAACATGCTCATATCTTGAAAGAAAATGCACTTTGTTTATTCTCAAACAACAAAATTCTACTTCATAGCCTATATGAAACACTTTAAAAAAAATGATTCTTTGCATCATCTTCATTCACCTTTGATTGCACTACTTAGATGTTACTATCATGCTCTTTGCACTCACTTGATTGATGAAACATACAAAGATTCACTCTCAAATGCACTTTACCTTGATATGCTCTGACTCCTCATTATGCAATCTCTTTCTCTCAGCCACTGTAGTGTTCTTGTATTTCAGTCATGTAATAAGTTACTAGGAGGTCAAAATAGGAAAAAAATACAAAACTTGCATTAGCTCCATATTGTCAAAAGTTGTTAAGTTGACAAAAAGCAAGAAAATCAAGAAAATCAAGAGTTAAAAGGTAGTTTACACTGATGGGAAGTTGGAAAAAATAGTTGATAAGAGGGGAAAAGCCATAAAAAGGCATTGTAAAGTGTGGAAGAGAGGAAATTTGTATTCTTGTAACCAAAATTTGCAATAAAGCCCCTATTTTTCTAAGTTGTAGCATTCTTTACATAGTTTCTTTCTTTGTATTGATAGTATAAGAATTCCAAAAAATAGATTCTTGTGTGATCACATGTAGAAAAGAGTTAGTTTTCATTTTCAAGAAGTTTGAAGGTTAGTTTGTAAGAAATAAAAGAATAAAATCAACTTCCTATGTCTCGAGAAGAGTTCTTTCCACAGTGGTTTGAGAGTCTATTAAGGAATCTATGGCCATTCCACCGATGTAGGGATAGATGGTCAATGGAATGGATTAATTTTAATGTCTTTTCAATGTTAGATGAGTGTGTGATTGTAGGGGTAGCAAGAATAAGGAGTTATGATGCTGTTTCAAAGGAATTTTTTTGAGTTTTCCACTTGAAGATAGAGGTTATAACGAGCATCATTTACTTGGAAGTATGAAATTGTTATTACTCTTTTGGCTTGATATGCTCTTCAAATTACCCTTTTACCATGATATGTTGGTATTACCCTTTTGCTATGACATGCTCTTAAAATTAGTATTTACCTTTTTGTCATGATATGGTCTTCTCAAGTTCCTATTATGGTACTAAGAGTTCAAAAGTCACAACTTAAAAATCAAATGAAATTGTAGTTTTCTTTTTCTGCATCACAATGATACCATAATTTATGATCCATGTTGAATGTGGTTTGCCTCCATTGATGCTACTAGGATCTCAATCATCTATCTAACAGAAGAATTAGGATCTATGCTTTTTAGTGATGATAACAAGTTAAAGATCAATGCAGTGAGTAACCTTCGATGCAATTAGTTTATGAGGAATTCCATATAAATTGTAGAAGCATGATAAACTACACAATAGATGTATATCCCTTTCTATTTTTGGTATATATATATGGCTTTAGGTAAATTCACTGCCAACAATTCACCGTCAACAAATTCACCTCCAACAATTCATCGTCATGACAAATTCATCTCGTGGAAAATTCATGACCAATAGTTCATATCATATTTCTAGTGGTGAATTTTCCATGAGATGAATTTGTCATGGCGATGAATTGTTAGAGGTGAATTTTTTGGTGGTGAATTTACCTAAAGCCATATATATATATGTCCAAAGAAAATACTTGTTTTTTTCATAGCAATTTTGTTTAAGAAAAATGCATCAGCAGAATGCTTGTGAACAAATTCAGTCATACGAGTCCAAATGCCAATTTTCATAGAGGCTACTCCTATTGTACTTGAAGTAACTTGCAAATTTTTTATGCAGTTGAAACAATCTTGGTATATGGATAGGTGAAGAATTTATAATCAAATAAATTTGTATGTTGTCATTTTTTGTTTCTAACAAATTGAGTTGTTATTTGCAGGAGCCATGCATTTAAGAGAGATACAGAAAGGGTTGTGAACGAGTTGAAGTCATTTGCTCATTGTGTGGTGGAAAAACTAGGTAAAATAGAAGAACAATCAAATAATTTTTTAGAGTCTTCTAGTCAAATCTATGATTCACTCATCACTATCGAGTCCTAGGCAGTGGTGTTGGTAGAGAAATAAAAAACTGTAGAAGATAAAATCACAAATGTCTTAGAGAAGTCCAATGCCATTTTTGAGCAATCTCATCACATAACTGATACTCAATCCAAGTTACAAGAACAACAGTTATATATGCATAAAACCATGGATTCTAGCATGGTTAATCTTGAAAAGTCCTACACAAGCTTAGGGGAAGACATAGGGTTTCTTCAAAAATTAACACAACAAACCCAAATGGAAATAACTGAAGTGGATGGTACTATGTCCTCCCAATTAGATAGCCTTCAAAGTAAAGTAGATGACATTGGCAATGTAGTGCCTCTCTCTTTAGATATATATTTTTTAATTAAAAAGGACCAAGGTCTTGTTGCTTTTCTTCTATATTGATACCTTGATGGTCTCTCAAATTTTGTAGTAATGCATGATTCTTTGAAACATTAGAGCTATATTTGTATTTTAATTTGTGTGTAACTATAGGCATAAGAGAGGTATTGAATTAAATTATTTAGAATATTATTAGAACATTTTCACTACTTAAATTTTCAAGACAAATCTCATGTATGGTTGAGGGTGATCAGAAATTTACTTGAGTGAGTGAGGAAGGAGAATGCTTGAATATACCTACACAAATAGACACATGGTCTTCTTATTTTGTGATGTGGTTTATTGTAAAACCAATTTATGGATGTTATTTTATTCTAACCAAAGTATAGTTTTTGTTGTTGTTTAGACAAGTCAAGAACAATGACTTTCTTTGCATTTGGATCCACATTATCATGTAACACTCATCAAATTAGGAAACACTTTCAAAGATATTTCCCAATGAATCCTTGGAAGAACCATAAGATTCTAACTTCTTTTGATGGCTGTTATATACACACAAGTATATACATAATATACATATATGTAAATTCTTATGTATATATAGGTATATATGTACACACACACACACATGTGCATATGCACACACACACACACATATCCTTGTTCATTATCTTTGGAATTTTGAGGATCATTTTAGGGTTGTGATGTTTATAGAGACTTTAAACTTAGTAATAGTGTAAGACATTAAAGACTTCAACTTAGTAATTTCATATAGAATGATCACATCTCTTGTGTCTATCTTGATTGTAGATGATTTAAGTTTTTCTATAGTTTTCATATATATGTTGATCACAACACAGGTTTGCATGAGTTGGTTGTGTGGTTCTAGCCATACATGATGCTAGCAATGTGGTCATGGAGTTCAACAAGATCCTCAAATACATTGGAAAACTCACCCACACCAATAATAAAATTCGTTCAAATGTATGTAATAGCATACATTTGAACGAATTTTTTTTTTTTAAAACTGTAAGTTTCATTGCAATTTTGACGAACCTAAACCGACGAAACAATAAAACCTTTGATGAAGTTGCTATCCATGCGATGATATTTTCGTTGCAATTTCGACGCACCTAAACTGACAAACCACTAAAACCTCCGATGAAGTTTCTATACATGTGATGAACGTTTGGTGATTGTGTGATGAACATTTGGTGATTGTTCGTCAAAATTGTGATGAAGTTTGTGTTGATTTTCTGACGAACACCATTTCCATTTTCCATGGCGATGACCAACGATGCTGGGTCATGGTTTTGACTTATAAAAGTTGGTCGTAAAAGCGACGAAAAACTAGCAACAAAATTTATGAGTGTTTTGTCGGTATTTCGATAATAGTTTGTCGAAATACTGACAAACATTCGTCAGAATTTGGAGTCAAATACAGTAGTACTTGGTGCTTATGCTTATTCCTGTGTGTGTGTATGCATCTATCTTTGCAGTGGATTTTATTTTCCAAATAATATTGGGCTTATATTTCAATTATCACTTCATTTCATGTGAACTCGTCTTTGCACAAGTTTCTTTATCATTTGTTTCATGCAAATTGGTCTTTGTGCCAGTATCTTTATCTTTTCTCGACATCTGATATTAGAAATCTTTCTTGTATCAGGTTTTTCCTTTCCTGGTTTTAGCTTTAAAAAATAGATGTGCTTATTTATTCTTAGTTAAATTCATTGAATATTATACGAGGGAGTTGTACATCTAAAATTCAGGGGAAAGTCATAAATGAAATTGTGATCTTTCTAGAGCTGTTGGAAAAGAGTGCACCTTTTTGAGAAAAGAGTCAATATTCCTCAAGGTGCCGAATTTGTTAGCCGACAAATTTTTGGTGACTCTGTTGGGGATTGAATGGGTCAAAATTATATTTGAGTTTCCTTATCTGGGTTATACAAATTGAACATCTTAAGCCCATCCTGGATCCTTGAAGATTTACTATGGGAGAAAGAAGTAGGGGTATTTAAGATTTGATTTTTGAATCTTTATAGAGGAGATTTTTCTTGATTATTCCTTCTTGAAGGAGGGTTGGTGCCAGAAGTAGACCTGCTTCTCTGACTAGGGCACCCCCAGACTATTCCACTTCCTAAGCTTTAGTATTACACAAAACTATCCTCCTGGTAGTTGTGAACTTCTCTCATAATATGGCTAACCAACCACCTATCCCTTGGGGAGCTGCTATTGGTCCTTTGAGGTTTGGGAATAATTTGCATGATCTACTGAAAGGCTCCTACAAAAATTTACCCAAGTTCATGGGTGATGTGAATATTTTTCCTAAAGAACACATTGATGCCTTCTTTGCAACTTGTGGTGTGCTTGGAGTACAGGAAGAAGATCTTGTAGTTAGGCTTAGAATCTTTGGTGGATGCATCACAATGGTTCTACCAATTGGCAAGTAGCTCGATTGATAATTGGACCACTATGAGAAGTAAGTTTGAAGCTAGGTTTAAAAGTGTTGATGGTGATCTTTCTTTAACAGCTTAGGTTATGTAGATAAAGAAAGAGGATAACAAACATGTATGAGAGAGTTTGTTGGTGTAATGGAGTGAATTTTCACCCCTCGTAAATTTTGCATTTGCATCCCCCCACCTTAGAAAAATTAAACCCAATGATGCTTTTCTACTTCATCCATTCTGGTTCCATCCACTTGGAGGCTGCTTGTAGTGTCAGTGGGGAAATTTTTGTTGGGGATGCTAGCACAGTGCACAAATGTCTACATGGTGTGTTTCCATCCTGACAAGATTCCTACCTTTGGAATCTGACGTAGAGGCATTACACTTCTCCATTGGAGACAAAGAGTAACACTCTTGTGCCCTTGACTAACCTCGAACAACTCTTTTGGGCCTCTATCCATTCTAAAACATTTCATTCTTGATTCAACCTAGATCTCTACACACTTCTTCAAGCTTCTACACTCTCGCTTCACGTTTCTACACATTTCTTGAGCTTTTTTCACAACATTCTCCATCATTATTGAAGCTCTAAAATGTTACTCTATTGGATTTCACTCTTGCTTTTGCAACAAAAATTGCACTTCAAGCTTGTGAACTCACATCTCCCTTTATGTGCTTGAGGGTGCCTTATTTGGGAGGTGATATCCACTTCATTTTAGAATTTCCATTTGATTTCATAACATAGTGTTATTTCTCTTGCTTGGTAGCTCTTCCTTCCATTACTTTCTTTATCATATTTTCTATCTTGTGGCTATCCTTGTTGTCCATGGAGGTGGGAACACTGAAACGGGGGTTTGACTATGGCAAGCCCCAAAATAGCCCCAAAAATTTTCCTTGTTATGATATGTGTAGGTGATTGCATTCATGTGGAGCTTATAGGAGGCTGGACCATTTTTAAGTTATATTTCTATCACCTTTTTACTCTTGTCAACTTCTCTTTTCAAGTTAAAGCATTCTTCTTTCTTTCTCAACATTTTAGCTCTTTTATGCTTTATGTCTTTACATAAACCTCTATTGATCAAGTAGTTAGTTAATTCCCTGGTAGTCTTAGTTTCCTGTGTACTTTCTATCTGTATGGATGCCAATTCCTAACCGAGACACCAACACACCACACTATTGTTCATCTTTTGCTTTGGGGTCCTCTGGTAGAAAGCTGTCGGGGTCATAGTTTGGACTCAAGAATTCACTCGCCTGATTCCCTAAACCTCTTAGGTTTGCAAAAGGATAGTGGCAGGTCAATAGCCCTTCCTTTTCACCCTCTGAAAACACTAAAATTGTCTTAAACAACCCTTAGCGTGAGGTAGATCAAAGCAGTTGATCGTTCTAGACCCTCCTGTGACTTGGGGTCTTGAGCGTTCGGTCCCCCTCCTCTACAGTTGCTAAATTTAATAGGTTGGTATATTAGATTGATGTTGCTAAGAGACTAGCTGAAGAAATGTAGAAGTGTTTCTTTATCAATGCATAACATCCAGATATTGGCTTACTCCTTAAGAGACAAGCCATGTAAACATTTGCTATTGAATTAGAAGATGATTTTATCATAGTTGGGAAGTGGAAAAGAGAGATGCATACAAACAAGCCACATCCAACTACTTCATCAGACCCCATGATATAGAGACTAGTGAATGAAATTATTGCTCTTAAAAGGTAGTTACCTAAAGGCAATCGGCCTTATCAAGACTTCCCAAGAAAGGAAAACTATCAGCTAGGCAATAAGACCCTTCCCCTACCTCTAATTCAATAGAGGCTGGCAATAGAAGCTTCACTTGGGGATAACAAGAAGAATATGTGCTCCTTCCACCTTACTTCTGACCATGATGGATTAGAATGTCCTAAGATGAACAAATTCATGTAGATGACTACTATGAAGGAATTAATTGAAGATGTTATTGAAGAAGGTAATTCTTCCAATCAACATGGAGACTCTACAAATGGGTACCTCAACTTTGAACCTGATGATGATAGAGGTGGATATGTCTACATCACTCTGGATGAGCCTACCCATGCTACTATCACAATAGGACAACAAAAAACTAATAAAAAAGGTACTCAAAAATCTCCAAAAGTTTTACTTACTAGAGCTAGTGCCACTTCAAAAAGTGAAAATGTATCACACAATTACGAAGGATTCTTCTAAATCTTCAAATGTATTTGTGTATGAATCCTAAGGAATTAGATAGATTAATTGATTATGTTAGACCAGAACAATTTGAGTCCCATGTCGGCTTAGACAAGAAAATGATTAGTTCTTAGAACTTGGCTACTAATGTGGCATCCATCAATAAAACATCTTCATCATATACCTTTGAGGATAAACCCAACCCTTTCTATGTGTCATTATTCGCAAATGGGTTCAAACTGAATAACTACATTTTGACTATGGCACTTTTGATAATGTTATGCCTACACAAATTGCTCGTGCTCTTGGGATGAACTTAACCAAGACATTTTGAAAATGTTATTCCATGGAGTCCAAGTAGGTCCCCTTAATCCAAAAGATTAAAGATGCACAGGTCGCACATGCAACTCATATGAAAAAATGACTAAAGCTCACAATTCTGGTGGTTGATATACTTGCTAGTTATGGTATGCTCTTGAGTAGAATTTTTTGTAAAGACCTAAGTGGCCAAATCCAATTGGATTGGTCCTATGTTTCCATACCTATTGGGAATAGGAAAGTGCACTTAGAGCCTGAACCTAAAGCCAAGATAACGGTACTGAAATCGGAAGACCCTAAGGCTCAAATTATTTTTGAGGAAGCCGAATTCAAGAACTATATGATTTTTATGGATGAGGATAAAGAAGCTAGTACAGTTGTTTGAGTTCAAATTCATAACTTTATACAATGGAATTTGATGGGAGTTGCTCTAACTCTAGATCAAGAGCATGTGTGGTACTTATTTCCCCTTTAGGTGAGCAGTTTCCTTTTTCCTATAAATTGGAGTTCGCAAACACCAATAATGCTACAAAATATGAAGCCCTCTTATTGGGATTGGCTAAAGTGAGAAGCACGAGAGTTAAGATGTTCAGAGTTTTAGGGGACATGAAATTAATTGTAAAACAAGTGTGGAAAATTTTCACTGTGAAAAATGAAAGGCTAAGACATTATAGAAACAAGGTATGGGATGTTATTGAATGTTTTGATGCATTTTCAATAAGGCTATTCCTAGAGAACTAAACTCTAGTGTTGATTCATTAGTTGTTTCCACTTCCCTACTACTACCACATCCAGGTTTCAAGAATAAATCCTATAGGATTGATTTAATTTACCGACCCAGTGTCCCTCATAATGTAAATCACTAGCAAGTGTTCAAGAATGATAAGTAGATTTAGGCCTTCCTAGAGAATCCTGAGATTTTTTCCAAGACCTTCTTTGAAGGAAGCACCGGTGAGTGTAAAGAGTTCTTCCCTAATGTTATTAGTGACCTAAAGGATGGATACATTTAGTTGAAAGGTAATAGGATTCCTAAAGGACTAATCTCTTCAAAGGATTTATTTGATTGGAATGATCAATCCATTAAATGGAAAATGAATGAATCTATTAATAGTTTTGGAGAGTTTGAAGCAATAAACATTAGAAGTATTGACTCTCCTAAGCTAGACTACATTGGAAATTGTTGTTCTCCAAAATAAAGAGAATTTTTTTTTGCCTTACTCATCAAGTACAGGGAAGTGTTCGCTTGGTGCTATGATGATCTTAAGAACTTTATGGATGGAAAATTTTAGCATCACATTCCATTGAAAGGGGGAATAACTACCTTTAGGAAAAAACAAAGGAATTACAACCCTAAGGTAACTGATGTGATTTTTAGGGAAATTAACAAGATGTTGAAGGCCAAAATAATCTACCCAATTCATCATTCTACCTAGTAACGAATATCATTCCATTCCGCAAGAAGAATGGTGAAATAAGAATATGTGTGGATTTTAGGAACCTGGACCAGACATCTCTGAAAGATAATTACCCACTCCTAAATATGGATCATATCCTTCAGACCATTGTTGGATTGGAGATGATGTCCATGCTGGATGGTTTCTCCAACTACAATTAGATTAGTGTGGTGAGAGAGGACCAACATAAAACAACGTTCACCATGCCTTGGGAAACCTTTTCCTACAATAGGATGCCCTTTGGACTTATAAATGCTAGAGAAAAATTTCAGAGGGCCATGGACTTGTCCTTTGGAGATCTCAAGAATAAGATCATAGTCATATATCTTGATGACTTAATAGTGTTTTTTAAGAAAGGAGTGAATCATCTAAGGGATTTGGAGCAAGTACTGCAAAGGTGTAAAGAATCTAGTATGTCCCTTAACCCTAAAAATTTAGTATTTGGAGTTAGTGAGGGTAAGTTGTTAGGCCACATAGTGTCCAAAGAAGGAATCATAATAGACCTAGAGCGAGTTAAAGCTATCCTCCAACTAAGTATTCCTTCTAGCAAAATGGGTGTGGAATCTTTCTTTGGCCAAGTTAACTTCCTGAGGAAGTTTTTTCTAGATTTATCTAAGATTTTACTTAAAATATAGTGGAGATGATGAAATAAAAACAAGTGTTCAGGTGGAATGAGACTAGAAAGCAAGCCTTTAATGACATAAAAGAAGCCATTTCCCAGGCTCCCGTTTTAGTCCACCCTAATTTTAAAAAGGATTTCATCATTTACTGTTATGCTTCAGAGCACACTGTATCTGCCATCCTGCTCCAAGCTGATGAGAAGAATGTACAAGCACCCATAGCCTTCATGAGAATTCCACTAAAGAAGCATGAGCTTAATTACTATCAAATAGAAAAGCATGCTTTTTCAATAGTGAAAGCAGTCAAACAATTTTGTTTCTATATATTTCACTCACATTTAGTTGTATACGTACTAGACCCTATTGTTAAAAGAATTCTCACTCAGCAGGATATTGGCTGCAACATAAGAGGAGGGTGGATTGCTAAGGTGCAGGAATATGGTTTTGATATTAAGCCTACAAAGTTGATCTGAGGTAGAGGACTCTATAAACTGATGGTGAAGGATCATAATGAACAAGAAGATGAGGAAGATCTTCCTTTGATTCTGACTGTCGGCCTCCAGGATGAATGGTTCCCGAACATTTCATATTTCCTCACTTATGGAGAGTGCCCAAAGCATCTTTTAGGGAAGCAAAGAAGAAACATAAAGCTAAAGGTGGCTAAGTATGTCATTTGGGAAGACACTTTGTACAAAAGAGGGCTGGATGGTACATTCCTATAGTGTGTGGAAAAAGGTTAGCAAGAGATATTGTTGAGAATGTTTCACAATGAAGCGTGTGGAGGAAATTTTTCTTCAATTGAGAATACCTTCAAAATTATAAGGCATTGTTATTATTTTCCATGCATGTTTAAAGATTCCTATTACTGGGTGGTGAGGTATGAAAAATGCAAGTTGTTTACAAGTAGACCCTAGTTGGCAGCACTCTCGCTTAGGCATGTTGTGATTGATGGAGCTTTCCAACAATGGGGCATTGATTTTGTAGGGCCTATTAGCCCTCAATCGAGTGGAGGTCACACCCACACTCTCACAACAATAAACTATTTTACCAAGTGGGTAGAGGTGATCCCTGTGAAGAGAACCACTTCATAGGTTGTTTGTGACTTCATCAAGGAGATCATCTTAGTTAGATTCAGAGTTCCCTATAAGTTGGTCATTGATAATGTAGCGAGTTTATCCTCTAGTGAAATATCATTTTTTGTTATGACTATGGGGTCTCTTTATCACATTCAACTAATTATTATCCCTAGGGAAATGGCCAGAACAAATCCAACAATAAAATTTTGTAAGTATCATTAAGAAATTGGTGAATGAGAATTAGGAAGATTGGCATAAGAAGCTCTACGAGGCTCTTTGGGCAGATAAAATGACTCTAAAGAAAGCAATCAAAATGAATCATTTCAAGTTGGTATATGGAGTAGGAAGTGTGTTGCCTCTTCCCCTAGAACTATCTACTTGTAAGCTGTAGAATGGAATTAAAGATCAGGAGTTTCGTGATTCCTTAAATAAGAGGATCTTATATTTAGCCAAGGTTGAAGAACAATGTGATGAAATGGTAGACAAGATAACTATGCACCAAGCTAAGGTCAAAAATATTTTTGATAAGAAGGCTAGACTGAGGAAGTTTATGATTGGGGACTCAGTACTATTATGGGATAAGCGTAGGGAACCAAAGGGTGCTCACAAGAAATTCAATGCCCTCTGGACTGGTCCATTCAAGAGCACTCATGAGTGTGGACCCACTACCTTCCATTTGGTTTATTTTGATGATACTCCTTTTCCTATTCCTTATAATGGGCAATATCTCAAGCTCTACCAGATCTAAATTCCCTTTTAGGGTTTTCTCTTTGTAAATACTTAGTTTAGGGTTTTTGTTTCAATTTTGGTTGTGTCTTCTTTGTGTATGAGAGTTTTAGTTTGAATAATCTTTTGACTCAATTTCCCATTAGATAAAGCACTGATCATGTAATTTTTGAATATGGGTTCTTTGCTTCATCCTTTTTAGTCTTCGTCCCCAATCAGAGCCAGTTGTTACTAAGTTTTTTATCATCCTTGGAAAGTATGCCTATTCCAAATTTTAGCTAAGTCATGGGTCGACGGTGTTTTAAGTGAACAGTATAACTTGGGTAGTGTTTTGCGAGGTTAGTCTAACTCCCCATTTTCCCATCATGAAACCTATTGGATTTGTGTTAAATACCCTGGCAATGTTTTGTCTAGTTATACAAACTTTTGTAGCTCCCGCTTTGGTCTATTTTTGAGCTAAGGAAATGTGGGTGATGTTTTGTTAGGTTCATTGAACTTCCCCATTTATTTCCCAGAGAGATACACTTAACTTATCAATGCAACTAAGGATGAACCTCGACAGTGATTTGCAAGGTTATGCAAACTATCCACTTCTCCACTTGTATAGTTGTTCCTTTTCAAATTTTTGAAAAGTGGTTGTGATGGAGTGATGATGTGAAAGCTGACACATGCCTACATGACAACGATATTTCATTTAGTGCCTATCTACTTGCACATTTCCTATCGAGAATTAAAAGAAAATTCATGCAAGAAACAAACATTCTTTAGCTACGACATTAACATTGGGAGATGTGATGAAGGAGAGCACACCAATGCAGATTCTCATCCTCATAATACAGGGTTTTTCTGAGGTATTTACATCCTTATCTTTTCCTTTCTAGATTACATCTTTCAAGCTTATTTTTCCCTACATTTAAAATATCCCAATGAAGTCCATTCGAACCCTAGCAGCCCCAACACGACAAGAATTAATTGTCAGGGTTATGAGTATATCTAAGGGTTAAAATGTGACATGCCTGAGATAGGAGACACCAAGCTTGGGCAAGTAAATATGAATGAACTTAGGGAAAAATTCAATGTGCCCAATCCACCACCCATCATGTAGAGGGTAGTCAAAAGTGGATTAATGGAGGTAGCTGCATTCCTCATGGCCATCCAATGTCCAGAGCTAATTATTGAATGTATAAGGCATTATAATACTCAAACTTGGGAAATTAGAACTAAAGACAATAGGTTGGTGGTTAAAATCCAAAGAGCCACTTTTGACTCATGCCTAAGAATTCTAGAAAAAAGAGCCTTACTTGACCCTAGGTTTCACCAATGCCTAGATTGAGTTCTCACTAAAAAAGGCATGCTACTAGAACATAATGGCAAAGAATTGGTTGGCAAAGCCTAGGTAGGGTAAATCTCAGTTACCTCAGAACTTACACAGGAACCATTTTGTTGACAAGATATCCAACCTAGTTTTGTTACATGGAGTTCTCAGAAAAAAAGATGCTTATGGTTTTTAGGAATGGATGTACTTTTTCATCTAGATTATACTCGAGGGAAGCCAGTTCCTAGATTGGGAAACACTCATTAGTGACAGGTTACATGGTCTACTTGTTTTCTTCACTACCAATAAGACATTCTATATGTCTTCTTACTTAATTTGTGCTATTGCAAGCACCAAACCATGCCCAGGATTGAGGCCAAGCGATCTTCCCTGTGACCAGGTGTCAATTTTTGAGTACCTTGATAAGAGCTTCCTTCATCATAGGAGGATATCTAATGCTTTTACCATGAAAGTGGCTAGAGAATTGCAAGGAAAAATTAAGATGTGGCTTTCACCTGAAGCCATGCAACTTGTCAATTTTTTATGGTAGCCATTTTATTCAATTTCAAAGGTTCTCATATATCAGGGTTGGTGGTTTCACTAGTTTTAGTATTAAACTCCCAAGGCATCTGGAAGACAAATTTGTGATGATCGAGGTTTTTAGGAAATTGGAAGATGTCAAAAAGAGGTGTCAGGAGCAAAGAAGAGTAACAATACAATTTCTAGTTGGTTTTGGTCCCTTCACTTGTGAATCCATATTAGATGCCCTAAACATAGAAAAGGAAATATCCAGGTATAATAATTTGTAAACGTACGATGATTTTTTTCCTTTCGACCTCAATGATTATGTGAAAGATAATTTGAAGTTAGGACCTAGTTTCTTTCATCTGCCAACTTTGGAGGATTATTGGGATGACTATTTTGATGAGTTTGAGGTGAGAAGAAGGAACTAGATGAGATTTTCTTTAAGACAAATAATAATCTATGGATTGGGTTGGGATGTACAAGGAATTGGAGATGACGAGTCGAACCTAGTAGACCCAATTTTTACTGAATTAATAGAAAATAGGCCCATCCTTGCTATGGATTGGAGCAATAAGGGAAAATAAACAATTGAAGTGAGGACAAAAAATGTTATAGAGAGGACTTAGGAGTGGGTCACTAGAAAGAAAATAGAGCAATATTTCCCCCAAACTAGATCACAGATTACTCAACTTGTAGGGGGTAGTAGTCAACCTTCTGTGACCGCAAGAATCTCTAGAGTTGCTTCACATCTAGTGCTATCAAGAAATCAAGGTGACGGTGATGAAGAACCTCCTAATAGAAATGTTTTTCAACCAACTTGTGGAGAAGATCTCCTTGATTTACCCCATTTGGACTAAGCTGATAAATGAGAGGAAGGAGAATCTTGAAGATGACTTAGGTAACATTGATATTAGTTCATCCTCCTCATCTCATCTGTCGTCACCTATTAGAAGGGTAATTGAACCTCTAAAACAGAGGTCTTCTCCACTTCCATCATAGGAATACCAAACAAATACCCCCCCCATGAAGAGAACACTATTCGATTCCTCTAGTTCCAAGCTGACCAATGTCCCTGTTACCCCTCTTTGGCTAGAAGATACTCTGTCAAGAAAAAGAAAGGTAGTGCAACTAGATCTTCCAAAGAAAGATATGGTGGGTCAATTGCTTCAAAGGACCCCAAAGCCTAAGAAATTGAAAACCACTTCTCAACTAATTGATTATGTCGGATCAGGGAATTTATGTCTGGAAGTTGCACATCCCACTGCATAGAAGGAAGTTACTCAAGCAACTATGAGTGACTTTGAAATTGATAGGATTAACTTGGGATCACCCACTAGGGATGAGGATGTACACAACTTTCAAGTGTCTGCAACAAGAATGGTTGAGAGGTCCAAGAAGGACAAAGAGAGTAAGGATGAGTTGAAGAAGCAAGTCCAATTTTTGAATGAATATCTGAAATCAGTCTTTGACCTTCCTCCTCAACCAATTTCTCAAGTTGAGTCATCTTTTGATCCCATCTATTTAATAGGAAGTGAAGCAGTGAGTAAAATGAAGAGTTACAAAACCTTCGGTAGAGCTATTGAGGAATGTAGTGGCAGTTTGGTAAGAAGAGGAAATCAGATTATTTTTGAATATCTTAGATGTCTCGAGAGGGAAAATACTTTAAAATCTAAGATTCAAGAGGAGATAGTTACTGCCAAGAAGGAAGAAAGGGTATGGATTCAGTACATGAATGAAATCAAAGATATACTAAGCTTTGGAATGGAGAAGTTAGCCATAGAGAAAATCATACCCAATGTTGCAGATGCTCGTTGCATTATTTGGAACAAAAGTGTAGGTGGAAGTTACAAGTGACGAGGCAAGGTTTACAAAAGCTCCAGGAGGTCAAAAATGAATGCAACACAATCTTAGAGGAGATTCATAAGAATTTTGTTGCCCTTGGATTACAACCTAGCAAAGGAGGACATGGGAATGATGACAATGCTAAAATATTGGAGCTGACTTCTAGAAGATAGTAAATGGGATTCTCAGCTCATAGTCTTTTGATATTGAACATCTGACGAAGTTCAGTGAGTTGGAACTTATCCTATCTCAACTAGGCTCATGAAGACTTATGATCAAAGAATTGAATTTGTTTGAGATAGCCAACTAGCATGGAGGTTACAAATGGGGAACATAACTATTCTCCAATATAAGGAGTTGCTACCTGTCGTCAAGGATTTTCAAGCCTTGCAGAAAAGACTCGCCGCAACCACATAATCTAGAAGTGAAGCGCCACCATCTTAATTTTTCAGTTGCTTTTTATTTCTTGAAATGACTTTATAATTCTAGTTAGTTATGGGAAAGAAAGAAGTGATTACTCATCTGCTTATATATATGTATTTATTTTTTTGAGTTGATTCTCTCTAGACATCATTGAAAAGACCTGATATTATATTATTTTTTGAATACAATTCTACTACGACTATTAATTGAAATCTCTAGTTTTCTGTGTGCATCTAGTTTATGAAGATATTTGATATTCTTAAATCTGTGTTCTTAGGTATATCTTGGTGCTTATGCTTATTCTTGTGTGTGAGTGTATGCATCTATCTTCGTAGTTGATTTTATTTTGTAGATAATATTGGGATTGTATTTTAGTTATCACTTCATTTCATGTGAACTCATCTTTGTGCGAGTTTCTTTATCATTTGTTTCATGTGAACTGATCTTTGTGCCAATATCTTTATCATCTTTTCTCGACACTTGATATTATAAATCTTTCTTGTATCAGGTTCTGCCTTTCCTGCTTTCAGGTTAAAAGCATACATGTGTTTATTTAGTTTTAGTTAAATTCATTGAATATTATACGAAAGAGTTGTACCTCAAATTCAAAGGAAAGTCACAAATGAAATTGTGATCTTTTGAGAGCTATTGGAAAATATTGCACCTTTTTAGGAAAAGAGTCAATATTCCTCAAGGTGCCCAATCTGTTAGCCAACAGATCCTATCACGAGATAGCTCTTGGTTCTTTCTAATAGTTAGATTTGAATATTTTCTATCTAAAAAATTTGTGTATTTGGTTTTCCACAAAACCAACACCAAAAAAACAAAAAAAAAACTCATCATAAAATTTAAAAGACTAACGAAAAGAATCTCCTTAATTTTTGTACACCATTTTTAAATTTTTTTTTGCAAATGCCTACATAGAGGGTACAATCTATACCTATATGGCTAATACGACATACATATTCTATACAATTGTATGAACTTCCCTACCTTGATTTTTGTGCCTTGACAAAATTGCCCCAAAATTCAAAGTCCTGGATTTTCGTAAAACGATAGTTGATTCTTATGTTTTTGGCCACTCTAGATACAATCTTAAGATTCATTTTGCTCTAGGATGCACCAATTTTTTTCAAGGCTTACTATCTCAAAATTTGAATAGGAGGTTGCAAATATGGAGCTTTGATACCAAGATAGAGTTGATGATTTAACCCCACAACTCCCAAAAGTCACCTGCGTGCAATTATCGTATCACAAACAAGAGATCAATGAAATATTATGTGACCAAAAACCTGAGATTTTATGTTGATGTAACAACTTGAATGAATGATTAGAATGAAAGTTTAATTCTTATAAAAGAAAAAAACCAAACCCTAGATGAGGGTTTGGTTAGATCAAGAGACATATGTTATCATCTAATACATGGGACAAGATGATCTAAATATAACTCAATCTAATAATGAAAAAACAATTCCTAAGTTTATCTTACTTTTAATTAAAGTAAAAGGTGTCTAATAAGTGATTAATGATTAATTAATTATCATGTGATGACCTATTTAATCTAACATAAAAAATTACCAAACTATGATGGACTAGTTCTCAAAATCTGTGGCACCTACAAATGTTTTTTTTATAAACCTATATCTGCATGTAGGGCCCCTCCACAATAATCTCCCTCAATTTTATTATCTTGAAACCATTTGATCATGATGATGATGGATGGAATTTTGTAAAAAACATGATATCCATTCAACACAACCTTTTCATAACCCATATTTTGTGTTTTTGTCTTATAGGACCCAATCAATTGCTCAAAAACATCAAGGTGGGTGGTTGAATGTTAGGGGAGGTCCCATTTCTCACCTTAGTTGTCTCAATCCTTATGAACTGCAAGCTTTCAACAAAGTCTCTTAAGAGACCTAAGTGAAAAAATTTGTTAAACTATTACAAATTGATTCTCAAAATCCATGGAACCTACAAATGTTTAATTTAAACTTACATCTACATATAGGGTCCCTCCACAATAACCTAGCTTAGTTTTTCTTATCTCCAAATTTTTTGATCATGGAAATGATGGATTTAATGTTGCAAAAAGTGTCATTTGTGCTCAACACAACCTTGCTAGGAGTCTTATTTTGTGTTCTTTGTCTTTTGGGGCCAAAATGACTATGAAAAAACATCATGGTGGGTGCTTGAATGCTAGGGAGGCCCATTTTATACCCTAGTTGTCTTGATCCTTATGTACTATAGGCTTCCAAAAAAAATTAATAGAACAAAATACAAAAAATTCCCAAACTATGATAGAAATGATGGATGCAATGTTGTAAAAAGTGTCATTTGTGTTCAATGCAACCCTATTAGGAGCCATATTTTGTGTTCTTTATCTCATGGGGCCCAACCGACTATGCAAACATGTCAAGGTGGGTCGATGAATCTTAGGGGAAGATTCTTTTGCACCCCAACTATCTAAATCCTTTTAGACTATATTCTTCCAACAAAGTCTCTTAAGAGGCCTAAGTAAAAAAAAATACCAAACTATATAATAGAATACTTTTTGAAATCCATGACACCTACAAATGTTCTATCTAAACCTCCAACTATGCATAGGGTCTCTTCACAATAATCTCTCTCAAATTTTCTTATCTCCAAACTATTTGATTATGGTGATAATGGATACAATGTTGTAAAGAGTATCATTAGTGTTCAACACAACCATGCTAGGATCCATATTCTGCATTGTCTCATGGGGGACAAATGAATATGTGAACACATTAGGGTGGGTGGGTGAATGCTAGGGAAGGCCCTTTTTGCACCCCATTTATCCTAATCCTTCTATGCTACACTATTTCAATAAAGTCTTTTAAGAGACCTATGTACCAAAAATTATCAAACTATGATGGAGTAGTTCTTGAAATATATGGTACCTAGGAATATTCTATCTGAACTTATAGGTGGACACGGGGTCTCTCTATAGTACCCTATCTTGATTCTATTCAACTTGACACTGTTTGAACATTCCAAAAAAAATGCATTATTGGAAAATGTTTTAATTGAGAGTAGTATAAATATGGAAATAGGAATATTTTTGTATTTAATGTTTTATGGGGCCCAATTGACTAGGAAAACACATCAAGGTGGGTGTTTCAATGCTACTAGAGGCATTTTTTACACCCTAAATGTCTTGATCATTTTGGGCTACACTATTTTGGTGCAATGTCTTAAGAGCCCTAAGAGAAAAAAGTTTTCAAACTATGATGGAGTAGTTCTCGAAGTTTATGAAACCTAGGAATGTTTCATATAAACCTATAGGTTGATGTGGGGTCCCTCTATAGTATCCTATACCAATTCTAGTCAACTTTACACCAGTTGACTATTCTAACAATGAATGTACTCTTGCAAAAAGTTTCAGTTGAGAGTAGTGTAAATGTGGAAACAAGCATTTCTTTACATTCTATGTATCATGCAACCCAACTGATTGCACCAATATATCAAAGTGGGTGGTTCAATGCTACCAGAGATCTTGTTTCACACCCAAATTTTCTCATTCATTACAAACTATAGGCTTTCAAAAAAGTCTCTTAAGAGACCTAAGTGAAAAAATTGCTAAACTATGATGGATTGGTTCTCAAAAATTTTGGCAACCAGGAATGTTTCATCTAAACCTATAGGTGGATATGGGATTCATCTATAATACCCTATCTTTATTCTGGTCAACTCGACACCATTTTACCATTTCAACAATGAATGCATTCTTGTAAAAAGCATTGTAAATGTGGAAACATGCATTTGTTACATTTTATGTGTTGTGGGGTCCATTTAAATGTGCCAAAATTTAAAGGTGGGTGGGTTAATGCTTCCAAAGGTCATTTTTGTATTTTGTGTTGGTATGATAGTCTTGTAAATTTATCCTTACATAACTCAAGGCATTTAATAAGTTATATATTCCTTTCAAGCATGATTACCCTTCATTACGTTGCATGAAAAAGGATTGATATGCAAGGATAAGAATCTAATTGTGCCATAGAAAGGTGCAATTTTTAGTGACTTGTATATGCCTTATTTTTGTACCACAATCTTTGAATAAATGTGGATGGCATGACAACCTTTAGAAATTCTATTATTAAAACTTTACATATTTTGTATGTCTATCAAATAATGAATATCAACCTTGTATGTCTAACATTCATTTGAAAGAATTTCATAATTTTATGAATTAAAATCATGTGACATAATTATGCTCTTTTGATCAAAACCATCCTCTAGGGTTTGGTAGGCTTCCATGGGCAACCAAATTGTAAATATTCATCTCATTAAATATCCTAATCATAATCCATCACAAAACAAATAAAATCATTATATTTTAAAATATTTATAGGTCAACAACACTCAACTAGTCATCAAATCAAAAAATTATTCCAAAACCAAAATCTTATATTAGAAAAAAAATTGGCATGAAACCTCAAATCTAATTAATATTAACTCCAAAATGATACAAAATTGATAAAAAGTGATATTTTTGTCTCTAGGAAAAGGAAAACCAAATATATGCATGCTCAAGGCTAAAAAATGTAGAAAAAAAAAAAATCATTTCCTTGTATCAATAAAATGAGTCATAAATTAGACATACAATGGTAAAATAGGTGTCATAAAAGGATTTTTCATACAACCACATGTATAACAGGTCTTGGGTGAAGTTTTAGGAACTTGATATTTTACATAATAACTATTAAAAATTTCAAAAATCCTCATGACCAGTTGGTAGTGCCTAGGGCAATCGAACAAGGATTTGATATTTAGATATAGGTAATCAATTTTAAGCCCAAAAGTAACTTTAAAATGGGTTCAATTTTATTTTTATCCATTATGACTTCAAGTTTGGTGTTAAAGTTCCCTTTTAGGATTTTTAGGACTTATTAAATGGTTTGGAATTGTTCAAAGGTGGCAAAAGATAGCTTAAACCCCTAAAACTCTCAACACTTGGATTTTAATCTTGTACAAGTATCCTTTAAATAATATACACACTCACAATGCCTTTAGAGATCCTCAATAGCATTGGTACAACTTAAACTATTCATTATTATAATTTAATATAAACCTTTATTATTATGATGCAATGAGGTATGTGATCCTAAACATGAAGCATACTTCACCATCAAAACATAATATTGAAATACATACATCCATTTTTTCACATCAAAATTTAATCTACCAAGCTATGGTACAAACCCAAAGAAGTATGACTACCCTAAAATAAGAAGCATTCAAATCATTCATAATGTAATGAAATTTATGATATTATAAATAAACTAAGATTTTAATCTCATCACGAAGGAGGTCAATTATCTTGATAATGTGATCACACAAACTCTCTCCATAGTCAAAGCCATCACAAAATAGAATCAATCTCATTCTCATCTAGTCAAATGCATCACAAAATAGAGATACATCAATCAACCAACCAAAATCACTCCATAGTATATATTAGAACAAAAAATTCATCTAAACCATGCCATCCAATCAAGCCTCTACATGACCAAGCCAAAGTGACCAACTAAGACCTAAAATAGGATCTAACTCACTAGAAAAGATGAAAGAATGAAATAATTATGAATTTACTCAATTACTAAAATCAAAAGATGTCCATTTTACTTGTTTAATTATTCATTTTTTCAATTAATCATTTATAGAAAAATGGAAAAAAATGGTAGAAAAAATTGGTAAAAAAAATTGTATTAACTAAAAATCTATATATGTGTACAATGTTATACGTCAATAAAATTACAATATTATATGTACAAGAAAGCCATATAGGCTTACAAAAAAGCTATATAACCGTATAATGTCACACATATGTAATATAAAAATATATGCACAAAAATTACATAGAAACATACAACAATGTCATAATGTAATCACTTCCCTTTGGGGGAAGGGAAGAGATCACAAGCTACCTTTAACTGTTGAGTGGATGGAGAGGCAAGCGATGATGGTTGCTTTCAAACCTACTAACTTGACCTCTTGCCATAGATATTTTGGAGCTCCACTTAATACAATAGAAAAGATACACAAATTAATATATAAAAGTGAATTATAGAATGACATATGATGAAATAATAATTTACCACCAATTGATAATCTCTCTCAAGAAAACATTGCTTCTCTTCATCCATTTAAGGGGATCATGCATGAACTAGAGTTTCAACTTCCTATGACAAGAATCAAGGATAAAATTAAACTATAAATGAATATGATTCAAATTTAAACTAATATACATGGGATAAAATAACAACTAGAATATGAATTTTACTAATCTAGATCATACCTTTGTTAAAGGCATCAAAGATAATACTGTTACAAAAATACCCTCCTCCATTGTATTGTGAATACTAGGAGTATGAATTGATGTCATTAAATTAAAATGAAACAACATTATTAAATTACCAAAATCTACTTAATATTATTTTACAAACATAATGATTAACACCAAATTTTATTATAATATATCTTGTGTAGACACCCCACCTCTACCCTGAAACTCTTGGATGTTGAAAATTTTATGATCTCATTAAGGAAAAAATCCAAGTAGAGTTTCCTATAAAAGTACTATGAGACCTCATTATTTTTTCATGAAGTATGTTAAAAATCCATCCACCACCTATCCAAAATATTATTCTTTATCCCTTGGTATTGGCACCAATATATAGGGAACCTCCTACAACTGTCGCGTAGGGGTGAATTAGTTCATGGGTTAGTGAACAATAGAAACAAATAAAATTTCAATAATTTTTTTTTTTTACTTGTTCATAGGATAACTTATCATTATAAAATTGTCTTGATTCTTCCCTCTTGCTTGACCAAGTGTTGATTTGGATGCTATAGAATCTATGTGGTAGGGGATAGATTATAGTCAATTGGTGAGGATAGAACGATGGGAGGTTGTTCCACTTGGATCTCTCAACTTTTTAATTAATATTTCAAGTTCTCTTTTGTTGTTTTCTATTTGTCATAGGATGTTTTCTTGCATCCTGAGAGGATTTCAAGGAATTTTTGGAGGGGTTTGTTGTGGTTATTCTTCACCAAGGTTTTCATAAAATGGTGGGGGTTTTCAATTCTTTTAAATTTTAAAAAATAAATTAATTGGTTTTATATTTCTATTTTATTGAATTTTACACTAAAAAACCAAAAAAAATTACCTCCTGGACATCATGGCAATATTTTGACTATAATTTGGTGGACTTCATAATGTTTATGTTCTTTTGGTTGCTCATTATTTATTGTTTGGAAGGTGAGAGGCTAAGTTCAAATGAGCTCATCCTCCTTATTAGTTTATTTTTTATGTTAGATAGAGCTTGATCACTACTAATCCAATACACTAGCGTGTTATAATGCACTCATTTTATATCTTGTATGGGATCGAAAAGTGGAGTGGCCACTTTTATTCCCCCATCTTTTTGCATTTACCTAGGGAGAGTGTGGAAAATTGGGAGATGGAGTGAGGATCCTTATAGAAGTGAATCCAAGGGAAGATGGAGGTTAATTGGTATTAATCTAGGTAGGATTATGTGAATGATACCCTCCTTGTAAGAAGACACATCATAGATCACACCTTCCTCTTGTGGCATGGAAAGTGTTTGAATATTCTCCTACATGAGTACTTCCTACTATGACCATATTTTTTCTTATCATACCCTGCCCATTTTTATAGAATGTTAACTTAAAGTAGTGGAGGAAAAGGTGAAAGTGGAGGAGAGTGAGGAGGTGAAGGAACAAGTGCATGGGGAAGAGAAGGGGATGTAGATATGATAGTGAATTTAACTTGGGCCTCTTATGTCCTTACATTTTTCCTTCTTTATAAGGGTTCTTCATCTTTTGGAAAAAGTTAAGGAAAAAAGAGATACAAGAGTAATCCACTAGCATACTTGCACCCCCTTCTCATCCCCATGCCATCAATAGTTTTATATTACTCTAATTTCCCTAATAGACCCTCTTAGCTTTGTTGGGGGGTTTTTGGGAATTGATGAAGGATGTTATTAGGTCAAGGGAAAAAACATAAAATACTACAAAGTACCAGAAGAAGACTACAATACTGGGTAAAGACATTAGTCACTAGTAGTAATCATGTCCCTTCATGGGAACACATGTATATATGTCACATGTAAGAGATAAAGAGATAGGCATGTAATGATAAGATAAGATAAACATACTATCTGAGCAGAGACAAGACCTGCCCTTTTGTATCTGCTATAATATAATATATAAAGGAGTTATAAGGAAAATATGGGTGTTATGGATATATGAGAATTTTATTTTATTAATATAATATTGTATGTTATGTATGCCTTATAGATTCCTACCGCATATGCTTATTTCTCTTACTATATCCTCTAAGGTATAAACAAAATACTCAAGGAGCACGAGGGTGTAGATCTCTAGATTGTACTTTTCCCCATTTCTCTTGCCAACAAAGGAATTTCAGATGATGTGGGTTATATTATGTATTTCCTCCTCTACATTAGGCTTTGGGTCAAAGTTTATAGACGCTAGTATAAAAATTAAAAAAAATGAGAAATGGTGTTAGAGTAATCATGTATTAACTAATAATTAATTAATCTTTAATTTCTTATTAGCCTAATTCATTTCATAGGCTTAAGCTAAACTTAGGAGTGATTTTTTATGTTAATAATTTAAGTGAGTTGTTACTAGTTCATTCTATCTCATCACATAAGATGATTAAAATTATCATGATCTAACCCCTTTATCATTTAGGGTTGCTCCTATAAAGCAATCACCCTCATTGTATTATCTTAATGAAGATCTCCTTGAAGACTCTTGAGGTTCATTTTGTAAGTTTTTCTAGCTGAGGATATTAAAAATTATTATTTTACAAATCTCTTGTGTGGAAGGTGTTTTTGTTCATTGTTTTATCTTGTGTCTCGTGTTTATTCACAATTCTAACATGGTAGCAGAGAGTGGATTCAACGAACCCTTTCTCGATTTTTGAGTTTTCTTCTCAAATAGGCTTACAAGAGAAAATCTAAAATCTTTATTGCTCTTTTTATTTTACTTTCTTTTAAAAATAATGCAACCACCCCAGGGTCATATAGGTGACTAGTGCCTAGCCCCTAGGGGCTAAAAAAGTTTGTTCTTTTGTAATTCTAGCAATATTGGGAAAATCACAATAATTTTTTTTGGTTATCAAAATTTGGTAAATGAGATATCACTAGAAGTTTGGTTCCACATACTTTTTAGTGGTGTGGGTCTCATCACCAATTTTCGTTGCTAGTGCATTATGTAGCTTGTCAAAGTCAAAAGTGATGTTTTCACTCTCAAGCTCACAAAATTTGACCTGTTTCTCCATTTTTTCATGATTCTAGTAGTGTTGGGATGATCTTTCAAAGCTCTTCTGATGCAGGAGCATCTAGGGGTATCGAGCAATCTTGCATCCCAAAAACATATTTAATTTTTTTCATTTTGATTTTTTTTTGTTTTTGTTTGTTGGTGGCATCTTGTAGGCATCAGTTTCAATTATTTTAATATCTCCTCAAATGTAGAAAATATTCTGGGTGAATTTGAATTTAATTCCAATTCAAATTGGAAGTGCTACGATGTGTGAATTAATGAAAATATTGAGAGTTACAAAATACCACACCCAAACATGAGGGATCTATTATTGGGTAATGTAACTCCATAATGCATTTAACAAAAAAATTGCATTGAAATAATGATAAGAGTTGTAGGTGCCAGAAAAAGAGGCAGTGAAGTGGGATTGTGGACAAGAAAATAGGGAAAATGAATTGATTTTTGCAGGAAAAATTGAATGAGGGAGGTTACCCATTCCCAAGAAGGAATAATGAGCAATTTGGATGTTTGACTGGCATTTTGGGGGAGGAGGAGATTGTCTGGGTCATGAATATGAGACCCAGTTTTAGTAAATTGAGCATTACTTTCTCATACGGTAACGAAATCAAGAATTTCAAAATAATTTGGAAAGTTGAGAACAAGGCGCACCAAACTCAGAAGGATTTTTAAAATATTCATGATGATCAAGGAGCAGTGATGGATAGAAGTGGCAGGTTTATGGAATTGCAGTTGATTTTTGAAACTTGCCTGTAGGTGTTTTGCATTCTAGAATTGAATCTTCCCTGTAGTTGATTGTAGTTGCAGATGGGTCTTCCAATATGGATTGTAATATTTATTTTCTAAGTTTGTAGAATTGAATGAAATAAAATATTTTATGCTGGAGTTTTTATTTTAAACTCTCTCAAGTGTTGATTTTGTGAAGGAAGACTACAACAATTGACAAACCTTCTTGGTTTCTCAATTATTGACTGCATCATCTTCACATCCATCCATGTAATTTTTCAAGATTTTTATCCAAGTAAATTTTATTCATTTTATTGTGTTTTCACATTCTAGTGAATTACTTGGACATTTTAGCTCTTAGAAACTTCATGTTTTCATGTGATGACTCTTTTTAGGCTTTCTATATGTATTTCTAGTATTTTTTTCTATTGGGAATTGTAGACATCTTTTGAATGTAATTTCTCTTTTGTAGATGCACTAAGATAAATTGTCATTTTGGTGTATCATTTTTGGGGATTTTGCACATCATGTTGTTCCTTTTGTACTTACACTATGAAATAAAGTTCCATGGTTGGGTTTTGAGTGTCTTTATTTTTTTATCACACCTTTACATTGAATCCTAATGATACTTTCCTCATGTGTGTATGCCTAGTTTGTACACCCTTTTTATTTGTAAGGTACTTTCATGTGCATGTTCAAATGTTCTTTGTTCTCCTACATGCACTTCTTGGTTTCAGATAGTTTCAGTGGACCTATCTTGGCTCTCCCTTTTTGTAGTACCCCTTCGATTGGCTTATGTTTTCTAACAGTGTTTTTACTTTGATAGACCATGATACTATGTTGTTGTTACTTGATCGCTGACATTAGAGTGATGATAGTTTTTAAATTGTGATGAGTTGGTACACTTTATGGATGATTATTGTTTATGACATGCTTTCTAGTTAGCATATTTGATTATTTGAGTTGATATTGATATATGCTCATATGTAGTTAATTGATGTTTTAATTTCGTCAATTTTGATGTGACATTGTATTGGTGAAGAGAAGGGGATTGCATCACTCGCTTGCTAGCACCCTATGATCTCGTGATTTTCTCTTCACAATGTGATTGTTTATGATCTATATACATGTACGACATATGTTTTATTGCAGGATTGTAGGTCTAGGACATCAAATCCACCTAGATTAATAGGTTTGAGCGTGTCCATTGCCCAATAGTACAGTTGATTGGGAGATAGTAACGAGGTTTTCCTTGTCAAGCCACAACCCTAGTCACAGTGTGTCATCAGTCCATGTGTCGGTATGCTTTGTTGTTATGTTGTCCATGTTTGCCTTTTTGTTTAATTATTTTGCAAGGTTTATTTTGTGGGAAATTAATGTTAATTAGTGCTTTTAATGATTTTTAGTGATATTTAATTAATTTTGACTAATATTGTTAGAAGCTTTGTATTTAATTTAATTATTTTGTAAAGTAATTTAATCTTTGAGATTAAATTCATTTTATAAGGTAATTAAATTAATTATATTAAATTTATTTAGAAATTATTATGTGAATTTGAATTAGTAAATTACATAAATATCTTAGAGGAAATATCTAATAGTTGGTTAAAAGATATTTTATATTTGACATGTGTGAAAGAAAATTTATTAAACATAGTAGTTGGAAATTTATTCTCGGAGAGAATATTTGCAATAACTAAAAGAGGAAAGAGGTTACTTCATGGGAATGGTAAAGATATTTTTGGAGGAAGTTGTTGAAAGATTGAAAAGGAGGTTCTCAGGAAGTTTTGGGGCTCTGGTTTTGGTTTTCATCTTTCTGGTAAAGTGATATTTTGGAGGAAGCTTTGGCAAATTGATATCTATAGGTGAAGTTCTTCTTCAAACATCAATTCCTCAAGCTTCCGGAAACAAGTTATTTTAATTATTTTATTGTTTTACAAATTGAAAAGATTGCTTGTACAAGAAATATTTATGTAGAAGCTTTAATTTATTTTATAGATTTAAAAGCTTTCTATGTTTGGAAAATGCTATGAATTCTTAGAAGCTTTTGTAGAAAATTGTTGAAAGCTTATGTAGGGAAATTGTTTTTAAACAATAGGAAATTAAAAGGGAAAACAATAGAGGATTTAGAAAATCTCTGTATGATTGAATTGAATTCCTCTGGTAAAATTGGGGAAAATGAAATCCTTTGATAAAATTGAAAATCTTTTCCTATAGGAAAACCTTTATTTAAATTTGCTCTTCTCGAGCAATCATTCTGGGTTATATATATATATATATATGTATGTATGTATGTATATATTTGAGAATATATACATATACATATTTATATAAAAATATGCATTTGAAATTATGAAATTTTATGCAAAATTTTTTTATTGAAAAATACAGTGAACTCGCCATACGACGAAATTGGAAACTCAGGAGATTTAAAAAAAAATAAAAATATTAAGTATATGAGAGGGTTGGGGGGCTGGGGGGGCTGGGAGGGGGTTACCCCACAACCGCCCCCATAGAGGAGGCGTTGGCATTGGAGGCAGTGCCAATTCCTTCCACAACAACATCCCCCCCTATGGGGAAGGCTGCGTAGGCAGCCAACCCTCAGTCACAACCATGTATGGCTGTTGAAACTTGTGCAGCCATTAATTAGTCGATTTCGGATTTTTATTATGATTTATATATTTATTTTGAAAATTTTGGATATTGTAAATTATTTTTAAATAATTAAATAATATATTTATATATATATATATATAATTATATGTACTTTTACATATTTAATTATATATATATATTTAAATATATTTAATTAATTGGTTATTTTGATATAATAGATGCTTTAAATTACACAAATAGATATTTTAAAATGAAATAATATAAAAAGGGAAATTGAATTTCTTTTATATGTAAATGTGAAATTGTATTAAACAATTGAATTTAATTTCTTATTGTTTGTAGATGAGTTTATATTGAGTTGGTTAATTTCTAGTAATGTGTAATTGTTTTAATTGGATTTACGAAATCCTAATGGTAGTTTAATTATTTGCTTGAAATTTTTTTTTTAAGTTGTGGTTCTTCTGTTCATGTCGTGTGGGAAATCTAGGTTAAATGTGTTTGTAAGTGTTCTAGATGAGTTTACTTTATGAGGTATTTTTTATGTGTTATGGTTTATCCTTTGAATTACCTTGGGTAGTGCATGTGGTTGTAATTCAGTTTGAACACCCAGTTACTATGAACGGGATGTGTTGTCCTTTGCAGTATGGTTGATATTTGTTATCGTATTTTGTGCACCTTGTCTACTCATGGTTTGTGGATTAGATCCTCGTGTTGTCAGTAGGAGAGTGGCTCTCAGTTGGGGGTCCGACACACAAAGGGGTGCCAGGGTAACTCACTAAGGGTTTAATAAAGTGATAACTTAAAAAGAATTAGGAAATGGGTAGCTCTCACAATAATAAAGATAATGAATGTCTCTCTCATGGCTCAAGCACTTGTTTAGGCTTGAGGTGAGATGAGAAGCATAGTTTGTTTTGGGGTCCAGTGATCGGTTGAGGTAGCCAGGGTAACCTAGGATGGGGGTCTGGTAGCCTAGGAAGGTTATGCCAAGGTAACCCATAGAAAATTATGTGTGACACTCCTATGACAAAAATATGTATTGTGCAGTTGATGTACTTGATTCTTTTACTTTGAAAGCAATGTAACCCTCATGTTATGTATTGTACTTGTGTAGTTTAGTCTTGACTTTTCCTGTGTCTAGAGGTTGTTGGTTTAGCCTGGGGAGCCCTTTTACTATCTCCTAGCATGGGGGTGGGCCTTCGGGTACCACTTGGTTGGGTGAAATGTGCACCATACACTGTTGGGTTCCCATTACATGTTCCTGATAGCAGGGGCTTCCAAATTGGAGAGCTCACATGTTTTAGTTACTTGTACCATCTTTTGTATATTATTGGTTTTGTTGGATACTTTTGTATATGTACTACTCCTCATTTGTATTCAAGGAAGAATCTTGTAACATTATAATTGTAACTTTAATGTATGAACTTCCTCATTTTGAAAATGAGCTTTGTAATTGCTATATGGAATGAATGTAATCTTTAAATTATTTTTAATGTACTTTATATCTTATGAAATAAATTAAATGCCTTGGATGTATGTTATTTATTTCATGAGTAATAATTATATGCTATGATTAGTTTACTTTTGTATATTTGGATTTGAATGTAATGCGTTGTCGCGTATCTTAGAGAATGTATGTGTTAAGTGTAGTTCACATTGCATGTTATAATTACACTATTAATTTTTTTTTGCTATGCTTACATTGTGTTTGCATCTTTCTTTAAGGTTACGTGGCAGGGTGTTACACTTTTCACATTATGGGGGGCTTCCACTATTGGTGCTAATGCTTCCTTGGTTTCATTTTAAGAGTGATCCATGTATCTAGTTCTTGCTCCCATGTACTAGGAAATTGCAATGGCTGGTTACCCATGTATTTTGTTGAGATGGGGTATTTTTTATTTTAACAAAAAAGGGGTAAATTTTTTATTGAATAACAGAAACCAGAAGTACAATCAAGCCAAGGGCAAAAGCCCAAAAGGAGCCGAAGGCACCACCAAAAACAAGAACAAAATCATTCCACACCCCTAATATCTTCAGCAAGAACCCTCTCCAAATCCAAGCTAAGCTCCAAAGGAATCTGAGCCCAATCCTCAATCTGCCAGTCCACAAGCCTCTTTGAAGCCCACTTAGCCAAACAATCAGCTGTCCTATTCGATTCGCGTGGAATATGGACAAAAGACACACTCTCCATGAGAATACTAATATGCAAGATCTGCTCAACTAGAACTGCCAATTTCCAATTCACATCCAACCTCCTCTCTTGATTGAGTAAGTTAATCAGAACCTGAGAATTAGATTCACAAATATTCCTACGCCAACCCAGCTCATAGGCCTTCCTCAAGGCATAAAGAATTGCCCTGCCTTCCATAACATTGATAGTTTGTGTCCCCATATGCATGGAAAATAGGAACAACACCGCTCCAGAAGAATCCCTACCAACCCCTCCAACTCCAGCTGGGCTAGGATTGCCCCTAGAGGACCCATCAGAATTAACCTTCAAGATTCCCACAGGGGGAGGGAGATGGGGTATTTGACATGAACACTCTTGCATTCTTATTTCTAGAGGTGACCTTCCCTTTTCATTTGAGCGGTGTTCTTTAGACTATTGGTATCTGTGTCATTTATACCTTCAAGATCCATATGTTTTCCTTTGTTTTCCATTTAATTTGAGTAGTATCTTGGGGGAAATCATGCAAATTCGTGTTTTCTTGATCCTAATCCTAATCTATTTTAGAGGAGGTTATTCATTTCAATACTATAATAATCATCATTTGACAAGAGTCTACAACTTTTTTGTGCTCGCGTGATGTTCTTCATATTCCTATTCTTTTTGGGACATTGGTTTGGAGGCTCTTTCAGTCCTTCATTCACCTTTCTCTCTTTTTTGACATAATATTTTTCCATGAGGTTTTCTCCTTTTCTTTAGTGTGAGAGATTAGGTTATTTGTACATGGGTACCTAATTAGGCCTTGTTTTCTGAGACCCATCATGCATTCTTTTCTTTTATGCATTCACTTTTTTAGGGTTTTTTAGGTACTCCCTAAGTTACTTTTAAGGGGGGTGTTAGAGTAATCATGCATTAGCTAATAATTAATTTATTTTTAATTGATTATTAGCCTAATTCATTTCATGCACTTAAGCTAAACTTAAGATTTATTTTTTATGTTAACTAAAGTGATCTATTATTAGATCAGTACGTCTCATCACACATGATGATGAAACTTTTCATGATATAATCCCTTTATAATTTAGGCTTGCTCTTATAAAGAACTCACCTTCATTGTATTATTTCAATAAAGATATCCTTGAAGAGTCTTGAGGTTCATTTTGTAATTTTTTCTAGTTGAGGATATAAAAAATAATTGTTTTGTAAAGCTCTGATGTGGAAGGTGTTTTTGTTCATTGTTTGATTTTGTGTCTCATGTTTATTCACAATTCTTACATATTATACAAAAAATATGTATGAAAAAAGAAAACAAAATATGATTAAAAAATAAAAATTGTAATTACTTGCCTCTTATATAACATGTTATTATGAAATTTCTTGGGAGGGATCTTACAAATTTTGTTTCTAATAAAAAATGCTTAGGTTTTCCTTTGCAAAACATCCTTCGCTATAAAAATGACTATCTTTTTTGCTTAAAACTTTATATAATGTGCACACATTATATAAGCCATAATGTGTCCATTTTATGTGAAATTTTACATTACACACATGTATATTTGAAAATTAATTATTTAGCTATTTTTGTGTCCCCTAATTTGGTGAACTTTCCCTAGATAGAGGGCTTGGGAAAGAGGTACTTGATCTTCCATTGAATATTTTGTATTGAGCATTTCTCAAAAAATGTTAACCCCTCAAAGAAGCTTATGATATTTTGTAGCTTAATTTTGTGATTTTAGTATAATATTGCTCTCTTTGTTTTAATTGTAGTACATATTCTCTGTATTTTTAGTTTTGTATTAATTTTTTACATAAGGATTATAATAAAAGGATAATAATATGTGAAAATCAGACAAAAAAATCAAGATATGAAAATCCTAATATAAAGGAGAAACCCTAGGGGGAGAATTAGGTTGTGTAAGATTGATCATGTTTACCAAATCCTGGAAGGAAAAGAAGCTTTCCTTAAGCTTAATATATAGGACAATCAAACGAAATATTCACAACTCAAAATAAATTAACCTAGATTAATTAGTGATGATATATTTGATAATGTAATTTTGAATTAAATGTTAGGATAAGAAGTAAGTTTAATGGATAGAGGTAATTAGCTCTATGACTAAATAATGAATGAATCCTAATGTGATGATACATTCTAAATTTTTTGTATTCTAGAAATGTTACATTTTTATAATTTTAATATCTTAGATCTTGTGCTAAAAATTTTCTCTATCATTGAGTCTAAATCTTTGGGATTTTTGTGACTATAGTTTGTCCCTTATGCATGAATCTCATCTTACTCAATGTGTACCATTACCTTGTGGCTTGCCTAGTTAGATGTTGAATATCATGTTCTTTTCTCTAATATGAAGGATGATAGTGTTTACAAATACCTTTAAGGGATTATTGTTTAATCAATAGGGGATGATGTAGTGTCCCTCCAGTTATTACACTTTGATTCAGTTTGTTTCTGTTTAGTTGATAGTTGTTTTAGTTGTTTTGATACTATGCTACTTTATTTCAGTTACGACACTGATACTATGCTGGTTTTATACTTTGGTTGATGATACATTAGAGACATTGTTGATCATCTGATTATGTTTGTGTGGCGACATTATGATAAACATTATGTGTGTTATGGTTTTATGTTGTTTCAGAACATTAGTGTGTTTATGATGATGTATCTAATTTTGTGTATGATGTAGTATTGTATGTTAGTCTTGGTGAAGGAGATAGTGTAGCATTACTCACTTGTGAGTTCCCTACTACATTGCGACTCTCTTTCATAGTGTGATTGTTGATTTATGTAGATATGTTTGAAAATGTTGTTTGATGTAGTTTGTAGGTATTGGGCATCGAATCCACCTACTTTTCTAGGTTTGAGCTTTCCATGACCCAATGGAAACATATTGTTCGAAGATAATGTTAGGTCCTTCTTTGGCCATCGTTCCTTTATAGGACGATTATCTATGTTGTCACCCGTTGTTGTATTGTCATTTTGGTTTGTTGTGTCATTCATGTTTGTGCTATGTTTGGGTATCATTTAATTAGTTAATGGAATTAATTAAATAAGTTATTTGATTTAGCATAATTCTATTGAAATGGTAAATTAAAATATATGTGTTTAATTAATTTAATAATTAAATTGGAATTATCATTTGAAAAGGTTTGAATAATTTGAATTATTAAAATAGGATATTTATTTGAATGTGATTGTTAATTTAATGTGCAAATTAAAATATTTGAAATACAGACTTTGAATTAGAAGGTGTTATCTTGTATATTTGTTAGTTGAAGCTAATTGATCAAACTTAATTTGCATGCTAACTATTAGTTAAATTTTGTGATTTATGAGTTAATTGGAAAGGACTTAAATAGCTTTGGTTATGTAAATATCATACACAACAATTTATTTTGTTGATTGTTGGAAAAGAAAAGTTTCACGAAAAAAAATTGGTTTTTGGGGAAAAAGCTTCTTCTCTGTGTTTTGGTTGAAAAGATTTGAAGACAATGATTTCAAAGGATTTGTGCTTTTGGAAAAATAAAGAGTTTTCATAATTTTTTGGTTCTTGCTACAATCTATGTCAAATTTGAGAATATAATCCAGGTTTTCTTCTTTTGATTTGCATTTTCTTGAATAATAGCTTGTAAATGTTGTTTATGTTATTTGTTCTTCCTTGTGGTAGAATTTGTTTGCTGAATATTCTGCAAAAACATCAGAAATGAAATTGTTATGGACTAGTGTTAACACAATTGAGTAAATTTTTTAAGGAAACGAGAGCTATTAAAACCTAGCTATAAATATCTTTGAATTTTTTAGTCTTCAGCCTTTTTGATTGCTTCAGATCACTGTGGGATTTTATCATTTGTACCTCATGGTCAACGTGTTTTATATAACCCTGAAATTAAAGTTGGCATGTAGTGGCTTTTAAACCAACATCTAGAAATAGTTAGAATCATCTTTATATTAAGAATTTCCTCCATACCGATGGAACACAAGCAAAGGTTACAATGTATCTGCTGTCTCATCGCCCTTGTAGCCAAATTCTCTCACAGATTTCTCATTCTCATACCTTGCAAGTTCTTTTGGTGTAGCCTGCGCTGATTTCTTTAGTCATGGCCTTTCTTTCTTAACATTATAAAATTCCTATTTTGAAGAGAGTGTTTCTGTCTATGGCACCACCTTGTACCATTCCTTCATTTGCATCTGGTATTCTTTATTGTCTCTTACTGTGGTATTATCATCTTTTGAGATCATAAATCTTTGATTATAGCAAGTTTAGACTATACGGAAGCTGTCGCCATCATTTTGGAAATATGTATATTGTTTATTTTAAATTGTATCTAGCCTTCAATGTTGTGCAAGCCAAATTTTCCAATATTGCATCTTTGTTGATAATCATTACCCTATACCGAATTCCTTTGAGGCATTCAAGGGGACTATGGAAAGTGCAGCGAGTAAACTAGTAGTTCTATCTTGAGCTTATAAAATTGATAGTGAATAAACTGTAGTCATTTTAATTGATTTCAATTCCAAGCTTTTCATGTTACTTCAGAAGAAGCTCTTTGCATTGGCATCTGAATTACATATCCATAGATATAGGCATAGGAATGAATGGTATTGGTACATCGATGACAATGTTTAAGCCAAAAAACTTTGAGTTATAGCGAATGGGGTGAGGGATCTTCCTCTTTTCATAAGATTCACAACAAATATTCTATCACATTCCATTTGTGTGATTCACAATAAATACATTATTCAATTTGGCTTATTTTCTGCCTGTACAGATAGTAATGTGTTGAAATATATATGTACACAGTTATATGTGTTTCTTTTGAATAAAATTTTAAGTCTGAACTAATCCCTCGTTGTATGTGTATAAAATATGGATAGTTCAAAGTTCTAATAGAAAGCTCTTAATTTAATTTACATGCTATATATATCTTATGTATCGACCGTACGAGTTCATTGAAGATAAGATTTTTTTATAAATGAATATGGCTTTTAATTTGTGAATTAATGGGTTATTATTGAACTATTCTTTTATTATTGATTTGGTGTCAAAGAAAGATTTTGTGGAAGAATATTTTATTTGTGTTATGGAATTCTTAGTTTTCTAGAGGCTAGGAAAATAAACTTGAATTGCAAAGATTTTATGCTTGTACTTTGATGTTCAATTGCAATGATTTAATTTGGGGTTTAACCATGCACATTTTATTTGTTACCTTGGTGGTATTTTGAATGTTAGATGATTTGTGTCATGATTGAGATGTATTCATTCATGGATTTGTTTTATGTGCATGATGGATATCCTTTTTAATTGATAATGAGTTATGTTATTGGGAAGAGTGGCTTTCGATAGGGGCCAAAACCCTAAGAGAAACCAGGGTAACCTATCAGGAGTTGATAATTCAGTGAAAACCTAGTTAAATGTACTAGGGGTTGGGTAGTGTTCACTAAATAATTCAGATAATTTGAATGTCTCGCATAATACCTTAGTGATTGTAAAGATTAACGGCAGGTTGAGATGGTCTAGAATGACATGATCGTCTACTTTGTCTTCTTGAAGGGAAGTTCGATTCCACATGAGTTTGTTTAGGGGCCAGGAGAGATTGCTAGGGTAACTCGGTATGAGGGCCAGTAGTCTAAGAAGATTCACCTAGGTAACCTAATAAACTATGTGATGATACTCTTTTCTTAATGCATGTTATGTGATCTCTTGTGTAGAGTTACCCTTTATTATGTTGTTTCCTCTGGGAACTTTGTTTGTAATTATGTGGTTTAGATATCATTATGTCATAATGTGTATGTCAAGCCATGTAATGTAATGCTTTGTCTTCATTTTTTTTAATCTTTGTGGACCTGATATTATCTCCTAGCACGGGGGGTGGACCTTTGGGTACCACGTGGTTGGGAGGAACGTGCTTTTTCCTCCGTTGGGTCCCCTTGCAGGTAATGTTGTACTTGGATAATATTGTACTTGTGACAGGTTCCTGATTCTACATTGTTCATGAAGTTGGACACTGAGCGTGCTCATGAACAAGGTTGAAAGATGTGATATGATCTTCATCTATATTGTATACACTCTTGATGTGTATAAGTAAACTTATTGTAATGTTATTATGTTGTTATGAGATTTTTCATAATCTCACTTGATGTAACTTGAATATGTAACTTGACTACATTATGATTATGTGATTGGATCACTCATTATAGATATGATTTATCCTTATACTTTATGTCTTATGGTTTAGTGATGTGATGTTATTTCTATGAATGTTTAAGTAGCGTTATCACGAAACCTTGAGGACGTATGTGTATATGTTTCTTTTATACTTTTTTTTGTAATCGAATGTCTTTTAAAAAAAATTGTTCAGTTATTTTGTTACTTTATGTGTTGTTCTCTGGGTTCCTTGGTAGGGCGTTACAGATGATTTATCCTAGGTAAACCCTTATAAAAACTTAGTTAAAGGATTACAAATAACAAGAAAGTACCACAAAATAATATATGCAAATTTTTACTATCTTTAAGTGCACCAAATATAAATGTCTTTTTTATTAATTTCTTCTAGATACTTCAAAGATGAGAGAGGATAATCAAGTGTGAGAGGATGTGAAAGAACTACAAATGAATGCCTTTAAATCTACATTGGTATAACATAAAATTATGCAACATGTGTTTAGTCAACTTAGGGAAAAAAATTGATGACTGACAGTTGACTAGAATTTGAATTTTATTTTTAAAATGAGGGATCAAGTCCATAATTATAATTTTGACCACACATATAAAGAAATGACTCAAGACATGAAAATAATTAGAATGGGATAGATAATAAATTTATTTGGATATGTACATGGATAAGTATAAGTAATAGATATTTTTGGTGAATATATAACAATGGATAATGTATTAATAAGGTATGGATTAATGCAAGGGGATATGTGTTTATGGGGATAATCGAAGTCTAGGGAATGAATACCTCACATAATATTGTGTTATTTATAATATGTATGTAGACACCTAAATTTGGACAATTATATTTGTCCAAATTTGTCCCTTTTCTAAACATCCCCTTATCTGCGTTAATTAAGTAATATCGCTATTATCTAATTAATATCCTTAAATTCCTCTAAATCCCTAAGGTATTTAGTTACTAATTAAATACCTTACCTCTTTAATCCCCTTTTCATCAAATGAATTAAATAAATATGGCATTTATTTAATTCCTCACATGTCACATCCTTTTCCTTAATCTTAATCAAACTCCTAATTCCTTCATTAGGGATGTGCACATGCCTAATCCTTGATTAGGATGTGTCACATCCTCCAAATTTTGCAAGTTGGCTTCTAATCTTCCTTAACCACATTATCTTCTAATTACTAATTAGTTAAGCCTAATCAACATCTTGGTCAACTCTCCCCATCCCCCAAGGAATTTTTGATTCCTTTTTGTCTTCCCCATGTGAATTTTTAATTCACTTTTATTCCTCTAAGGAATCTTCTCTTCCCCATGAAAATTCTAGAACCTTTGACTTGTCATATCACTCACATGTGCCAAAGTCTTCTAGAATCTTTGACTTGTCACATCAGTCAGATGTGTGTAAGTACTTACCTTTTTAAGCACCTTGTCTTATCCAAGGTACTTCTCACCTCTCTTTTTGGGAACCTTGTTTTATCCACAAGATCTCCCAATCATGTGAATTTTAAATTCACTTTTATTCATCCAAGATTCCCCTCTTCCCCATGTGATCATTGAGTGGTCACATCACTCTTATTCCAAGGTACTTACAAGTACCTTCCCATCACATGTCATCTTCCACCTCATGTGTCCTTGTGACACATCATCTACCACATGGCAAGATGTGAGGGCTTGTGAGTCCTCAACTCACCACAACCCTTCATCTTGCCCATGGTGGTAAGATCTCAACCGTCTGTTTCCCTAGGGCTTCTCTCCATAAAATGAAAGATTGTTCTTTCATTCTCATTATTATTCATTAAAAAAATTCATTCAATCTATCTCATTCACAATCTTTAAGCTCTTCAAACACTCAAATTTCATCCTCCATTGTTGCTCACATTCAAGCTTTATCCTTTGCACTTGCATCCATCCATTCAACTACCCACTTTTCTCATTGCATTCCTTATCAAAACCTCGCCATTTTGAATCCATTTTAGCATCTTGACATCAAAGGGAGCATAAATTAATCAACCATCCAGGGCCAACCAAAGGATAAATCCAAGACAAGGTATAATCAGCTTCTCTTTTATCTTTCTTTGTTTTGGATTCAACTAGGCTTATCATTGGGGTGTCAGTGTTATTTTCCTCTATTTTGCATGTTGTTTTGCATCACTTAGAATAGGATAACTTTACTAGTTCACATTTTTGGCATGCCCGTTGGGACCCACAAATGGGTCCCTATCTTTTATGTGTTTTGTTGTTGAAGTTTTTGTAGGTTCAAGTTGTAGACAAGTGACCCCGCCCACTATTTTCTGTAGAGGGGCATACCTTCCCAAGAGGGGAGTACCTACCCTCCTAGAAGGGTGTACCTACCCTTGACATAAAAAGAGGGGCATACTTTCCCTTGAAAAACACAGAGGGGCGTACCTTCCCTTGATAGTTTGTAGTTTTCACTTTTTAGCTTTTATTTCTAACCATTTTCTGCAGAGGGGCGTACCTGCCCTTGATAGTTTGCAATTGTCACTTTTTAGCTTTTGTTTTTTACCATTTTCTGTAGAGGGGCATACCTACCCTTGCAGAGGGGCATACCTGCCCTCCCAGAGGGGCGTACTTGCCCTTGAGAGTTTGTAGTTTTCACTTTTTAGCTTTTGTTTCTAACCATTTTCTGCAGAGGAGCATACCTACCCTTGCAGAGGGGCATACCTACCCTAGGGGGTGAACTTGCCCCTACAGAGGGGCATACCTACCCCATACAGGGGTGAACTTGCCCAGACAGAGCCTTTCTGTGAGGTAAAATAGTCATTTTAGCTTTATTTTGGCTTCCATTTTTGTCGTTTTGAGATTCTAACCCCCTAACATCACCTGTTTGTGAGTGTTTTTAGGTTTTTGCTAACATTCATGCAACTTATTTCATGATTGATGAGGAACGTAGAACAAAACATCTAACATTTTTATTGTAGGGCGATCGGTTTATCTAGTTTGTTTATCATTTTCATTGATTAATCTAGGCACATAGTCTAATTAAGGGGAAGTCAAATCTATTGTTTACTATGTTTGCAAGTCCATTGTGTCACCCAAGGGGGCACTACTTCATTCACTCTTTCCCCTTCCACTTTGTGTGACCTTGGGGAGTAGCCGAAAACGATTAGTGCTCTCTTTCGAGTGGGGCCTGCTTGGGGATTTCATCACCCCAAGGGATGATCCCAACCACGCGTACTGGTGGGGTATAGAAAGAGGGGAGAGACAAAGTTGTACCCCAATCTAGTCACGTTGTGTCTGGCGGAGCTTCGAAGCTAGGGTGATACCTAGATAGATGTGAAGAGTTGGTATGAGCCCTTCAATATCTTTTTGAGGTTTTGACTCACGCTTGTAGATGGGCTAGTGTTCATGGTTGTACCTCATGTACCGAGTGTATATCAAGGACTCCCTAGACACCTCATTCATCCTAGATTAAGGACTATGTCGGCCATACCCTTTTACTACTAATCTTAGGATTATGTTGCTTGAACTATTTTCTTCATACAAAACCAATGCATTTCTATTGAGTCAAGTTAGCCTTTGCTTTCTTCTTATTGTTTATAGTCTTTTGGGTCCTTGGACATAACTATTTTCACCTAAGTCAAGTTTAGTTTTGGTACAAAGGGGCGAACTTGCCCTGTAGAGGGGCAAACTTTCCCTCTATCTTAGTCATTCCTTAGCTTGTTTCTATCAAAATTGTCAAAATTTTCATTGAATAAGTGAACCTGCCCTATAGAGGGGTGAACCTGCCCTCCAAATAGCCTTTTTCACCTTCCAAACAACCTTTTTCATTATTCATTCAGCCATTTCAAGCACAAGTTTGCTCGTTCTGAGTACTCGTTTGCACGTTCTGAGCAATCATCCCCTTTTTCCGAACAACCTTTCATCATATTGAGCAATCATCCCCTCATTTAGAGAAATCACCCCCTCATTCTAAGCGACTGTTTACTTGATCTGAGCATTCATTTTTGCCTATTTTTCACTAAATAGGAAAAATTTCCCTTATCCTTGGGTGAACTTTCCCTTAAGTTGGGTGTACCTACCCTCTAAAGGGGTGTACTTACCCTAACCTAGGAAAAATTTCCCTCTAAACAACCTTTTTCATCGTATGTTCAGTCATTTCGAGCACCCGTTTGCTCATTCTAGGTACTCATTTACCCATTCTGAGCATTCATCTCTCCATTCCAAATATTCATTCCCCATCCCAAGCATTCATCCTCTTGTTCAGAGCACCCATTTACTTGAGTCGATCACCAGTCTTCTACCTATCTTTCACCAACGGGTGAACTTGACCTATCCTTGGGCATACTTTCCCTCTAAAGGGGTGTACCTACCCTCTAAAGGGGTGTGTCTGCCCTAACTTGGGTGAACCTGCCCTCCAAACAGTCATTTTCACCATTTGTTCAGTCATTTATATCACATGTTCACTCGTTCCAAAGGCCCATCTCCTTAGTTTGATCATCCACCTCCTAATTTCGAGTCTTTTTCTCCTCATTCTTATCATCCATTCCCCATCCCAGACATTCTTCTCCTCATTCTGAGTATTCATCCCCTAGATCCGAGCAATCATCTCCTTAATTTGAGCACCTGTCCACCTGTTTTGAGCATCCGTTCCCCACCTATCTTTCACTAAATATCCTTGGGCATACCTGACCTATAGAGAGGCATACTTTCCCTGCAGAGTGTACCTTCCCTATAGAGGGGTGAACCAACCCTCCAAACAGCCTTTTTCACATTCAAAATAGCCTTTTCATTGTTTGTTTAGCCATTTTGAGCACTCGTTTGCTCATTCTAAATACTCGTTTGCATGTTCTGAGCAATCATCACCCCGTTCTAAACACCCTTTCATCATATTGAGCAATCATCCCCTCATTTAGAGCAATCAACCCCTCATTCTGAGTGCCTGTTTAAGTTGGGCATACCTACCCTCTAAAGGGGTGTACCTGCCCTCCAAATGACCTTTTTCATTGTCCGTTCAGTCATTTTGAGCACTCGTTTTCTCGTTTCGAGTACCTATTTGCTTGTTTCAAGTACTCGTTTGCCCATTCTAAGCATTCATCTCTCCATTCCAAATATTCATTCCCCATCCCAAACATTCATCTCCTTGATCTAAACATTCATCCTCTCGTTCAGAGCACCCGTTTACTTGAGCCGATCACCTATCTTCTACCTATCTTTCACCAATGGGTGAACTTGACCTATCCTTGGGCATACCTACTCTCTCAAGGGGTGTACCTTCCCTAACTTGGGTGAACCTACCCTCCAAATAGTCATTTTCACCCTTTGTTTAGTCATTTCTATCACTCGTTCACTCGTTTCGAAGGCCCGTCTCCTTAGTTTGATCATCCACCTCCTCATTTCCAGTCTTTGTGTCCTCATTCTGAGCATCTATTCCCCATCCCAAACATTCATCTCCTCATTCTGAGTATTCATCCCCTAGATCTGAGCAGTCATCTCCTTGATCCGAGCACCCATCCACCTGTTTTGACCATTTGTTCCCCACCTATCTTTCACCGAATATCCTTGGGTGTACCTACCCTCTAGATGGGCATACCTGTCCTATAGAGGGGTGTACCTACCCTATAGAGGGGTGTACTTTCCCTCTAAACAACCTTTTTCATCATTTGTTCAGCCATTTCAAGCACTCATTTGCTCATTCTAAGTACTCATTTGCACGTTCTGAGCAATTGTCCCCTCGTTTTGAGCAACCTTTAATCATGTTGAGAAATCATCCCCTCATTCAGAGTAATCACCCCTCGTTTTGAGCACTTTTTTACCTAAACTGAGCATCCGTTTTTGCCTATTTTTCACTAAATAGGTGAACTTTCCCTTATCCTTGGGTGAAATTTTGCTTAAGTTGGGCATACTTGCCCTCTAAAGGGGAGTACCTACCCTAACTTGGGTGAACCTGCTCTCTGAACAACCTATTTCATCATCTGTTCAGTCATTTCGAGAACCCGTTTGCCCATTTCAAGCACCTGTTTTCTTGTTTTGAGTACTTGTTTGCCCATTCTAAGCATTCGTCTCTCCATTCCAAATATTCATTCCCTAGCACAAGCATTCATCTCCTTGATCTAAACATTCATCCTCTCATTCAGAGCACTCGTTTACCTAAGCCGATCACCTGTCTTCTATCTATCTTTCACCAATGACCAAACTTGACCTATCCTTGGGCATACCTACCCTCTAAAGGGGCGTACCTACCCTAACTTGGGTGAACCTACCTATAAATAGTCATTTTCACCCTTTGTCAGTCATTTCTATCACCCGTTAGCTCATTCTGAAGGTCCATCTCCTCAGTTTGATCATCCACCTTGTCATTTCAAGTCTTTGTCTCCTCATTCTGAGCATCCATTCCCCATCCCAAACATTCATCTCCTCTTTCTGAGTATTCATCCCTTCGATCTAAGCAGTCATCTCCTTGATCCGAGCACCTATCCACCTATTTTGAGCATTCGTTCCCCACCTATCTTTCGATGAATATCCTTGGGTGTACCTACCCTCTAAAGGGGCATACCTACCCTATAAAGTGGCATACCTACCCAACAAAGGGGCATACCTACCCTGCAGAGGGGCCTACCTGCCTTATAGAGGGGTGAACCTACCCTGCAAATAGCCTTTTACATCGTTCATTCAGCCATTTCGAGCACTCTTTTGCTTGTTTCAAGTAATCGTTTGCACGTTCCAAGAAATCTCCCCCCATTCCGAACACCCTTTCATCATATTGAGCAATCATTCCCTCATTCAGAGTAGTCACCCCCTCGTACCTACCATAACTTGGGTGAACCTGCCCTCCAAATGACCTTTTTCATCATTTGTTCAGTCATTTCGAGCACATGTTTTCCCATTTCAAGCATCTGTTTGCTCATTCTGAGTACTCATTTTCCCATTTCGAGCATTTTTCTCTCCATTCCAAATATTCATTCCCCATCCCAAGCATTTATCTCCTTGATCTAAACATTCATCCTCTTGTTTAGAGCACTCGTTTAGCTAAGTTGATCACCCATCTTCTACCTATCTTTCACTAACGGGCAAACTTGACCTATCCTTGGGGGTACCTACCCTCTAAAGGGGCGTACCCACCCTAAATTGGGTGAACTTTCCCTCTGAACACTCATTTTCACCATTTGTTCAATCATTACTATCACCCATTCACTTGTTCCGAAGACCTATCTCATCAGTTTGATCATCCACCTCCTCATTTTTGTCTTTGTCTCCTTGTTCTGAGCATCCATTCCCCATCCCAAACATTCATCTTCTCAATCCGAGTATTCATCCCCTAGATCTGAGCAGTCTTCTCCTTGATCTGAGCACCCATCCACCTGTTTTGAGCATCTGTTCCCCACTTATCTTTCACCAAATATCCTTGGGCATACTTGCCCTCTAAAGGGTTGTACCTTCCCTATAGAGGGGCATACCTTCCCTACAGAGGGGTGAACCTGCCCTCCAAACAACCTTTTTCATTGTTCATTCAGCCATTTTGAGCACTCGTTTGCTCATTCTGAGTACTTGTTTGCATGTTTTGAGGAATCATCCCCCCATTCCGAACACCTTTTCATGATATTGAGCAATTATACCCTCATTCAGAGCAGTCACCCCCTCATTCTAAGCACCTGTTTACTTGATCTAAGCATTCGTTTCTACATATTTTTCACTAAATAGGTGAACTTGCCCTTATCCTTGGGTGAACTTGCCCTTAAGTTGGGTGTACCTGCCCTCTAAAGGGGTGTACTTTCCCTAATTTGGGTGAACCTGCCCTCGAAATAGCCTTTTTCATCATCCATTCAGTTATTTCGAGCACCTATTTTCTCATTTTGAGCACCTATTTGCTCGTGTCGAGTACTCATTTTACCATTTTGAGCATTCATCTCTCCATTCCAAACATTCACTCCCCATCCCAAGCATTCATGTCCTTGATCTAAACATTCATCCTCTCATTTAGAGCACCCATTTACCTGAGCTAATCACCTATCTTCTTCCTATCTTTCACTAGCAGGCGAACTTGTCCTATCCTTTGGTGTACCTACCCTCTCAAGGGGCGTACCTTCACTCCAAATGGGTGTACCTACCCTAACTTGGGTGAACTAGCCCTCCAAACATTTATTTTCAGCCTTTGTTTAGTCATTTCTATCACCTGTTTGCTCATTCTGAAGGCCTGTCTACTCAATTTGATCATCCACCTACTCGTTTCGAGTCTTTGTCTCCTCATTCTAAGCATCCATTCCCCATCCCAAACATTTGTCTCCTCATTCTGAGTTCATCCCCTGGATCTGAGTAGTCATCTCCTTGATTTGAACACCCAACCACCTATTTTCAACATCTGTTCCCCACCTATCTTTCACCAAATATCCTTGGGCATACCTACCTTGCAGAGGGGCATACCTACCCTGTAGAGGGGTGTACCTACCCTATAAAGGGGTAAACCTACCCTCCAAACAGCCTTTTTGACATTCTAAATATCCTTTTTCATCATTTGTTCAACTATTTCGAGCACTCATTTACATGTTCCAAGCAATCATCCCCCCATTCTGAACACCCTTTCATCATATTGAGCAATCATCCCCTCATTCAGAGTAGTCACCCCCTTGTTCTGAGCGCTTGTTTACTTGATCCGAGCATTCATTTCTGCCTATTTTTCACTAAACAGGAGAACTTTCTCTTATCCTTGGGTGAACTTTCCCTTACGTTGGGAATACTTTCCCTCTAAAGGGGCGTACCTACCCTAACTTGGGTAAACTTCCCTCTAAACGACTTTTTCATTGTCCATTCAGTCATTTCAAGCACTCGTTTTCCCATTTCGAGCACCCGTTTGCTCATTCCGAGTACTCGTTTGCTCATTTCAAGCATTCATCTCTCCATTCCAAATATTCATTCCCCATCCCAAGCATTCATCCCCTAGATCCGAGTAGTTGTCTCCTTGATCCCAACACCTATCCACCTATTTTCAGCATCCATTTTGCACCTATCTTTCACCAAATATCCTAGGGCATACCTCCCCTGTAGAGGGGCATATCTACCCTACAGAGGGGAGAATTTGTCCTCCAAACAACCTTTTTCATCGTTCATTTAGCCATTTCGGGCACTAGTTTTCTCATTCTGATTACTCGTTTGCATGTTTTGAGCAATCATCCCCCCGTTCTAAACACCCTTTCATCATATTGAGCAATCACCCCTCATTTAGAGCAGCTACCCCCTGGTTCCGAGTACCTGTTTACTTGATTCGTGCTTCTGTTTCTGCATATTTTTCACTAAATAGGAAAACTTTATGTTATCCTTGGGTGAACTTTCCCTTAAGTTGGGCATACCTTCCCTCTAAATGGGTGTACTTTCCCTCTAAAGGGGCTTACCTTCTCTAACCTGGGTGAAACCGTCCTCCAAACACCCTTTTTGATCGTCCGTTCAGTGATTTCGAGCACCTGTTTTCCTGTTTCGAGCACCCGTTTGCTCGTTTCGAGTACTCGTTTGCCCATTCTGAGTAGTCATCTCTCCATTCCAAGTATTCATTCCCCATCTCAAGCATTCATCCTCTCATTTAGAGTACTTGTTTACCTGATCCGATCACCCGTCTTCTACCTATCTTTCACCAACTAGCGAACCTGACCTATCCTTGGGTGTAACTGTCCTTTAAAGGGGAATACCTACCCTCTAAAGGGGTGTACCTACCCTAGCTTGGGAAAAACTTCCCTCCAAACACACATTTTCACCCTTCGTTCAGTCATTTCTATCACCCCTTCGCTCGTTCTGAAGGCCTGTCTCCTCAGTTTGATCATCAACCTCCTCATTTCGAGTCTTTGTCTCATCATTTTGAGCATCCATTCCCCATCCCAAACATTTGTCTCCTTATTCTGAGTATTCATCCCCTTGATCCAAGCACCCACCCACCTGTTTTGAGCATTTTCTCCCCACCTATCTTTGACCGAATACCCTTGGGCATACCTGCCCTCCAAATAGCCTTTTTCATCATTCATTTAGCCATTTCGAGTGCTCATTTTCTCATTCTCAGTACTCATTTGTAAGTTTTGAGCAATCGTCCCCTCATTCTGAACACCCTTTCATCATATTGAACAATCATCCTCTTATTTAGAGCAGTCACCCCTTGTTCCGAGAGCCTGTTTACTTGATCCAAGCATCCATTTCTACCTATTTTTCACTACACAGGCAAACATTCCCTTAAGTTGGGTGTACCTGTCCTCTAAAGGGGTGTAGCTTCCCTAACTTGGGTGAACCTACCCTCCAAATGACCATTTTCATTGTCCGTTCAGTCATTTCGAGCACCCGTTTGCTCATTTTGAGTACTCGTTTGCCCATTCTGAACATTCATCTCTCCATTCCAAATATTCATTTCCCATCCCAAGCATTCATCTCCTTGATCTAAACATTCATCCTCTCATTTAGAGCACTCATTTTCCTGAGTCGATCACCCATCTTCTACATATCTTTCACTTCACCTATCTGTGGGCATACCTACCCTCTAAAGGGGAGTACCTACCCTAACTTGGGCGAATTTTCCCTCCAAATGGTCATTTTCACCCTTTGTCCAGTAATTTCTATCACCCATTAGCTCGTTCTGAAGGCTCATCTACTTAGTTTGATCATCCACCTCCTCATTTTGAGTCTTTGTCTCCTTGTTCTGAGCATCCATTCCCTATCCCAAATATTCATCTCCTCATTCTGAGTATTCATCCCCTCGATTCGAGCAGTCATCTCCTCAATCCGAGTAGTCATTTCCTTGATCCGAGCAGCCGTCCACCTATTTTGAGAATTTTTTCCCCACTTATCTTTCACCGAATATCCTTTGGCATACCTTCCCTTTAAAGGGGCGTACTTTCCCTGCAGAGGGGCGTACCTGAGCTATAGAGGAGCAAACCTGCCCTCCAAACAGCCTTTTTCATTGTTCGTTTAGCCATTTCAAGCACTCATTTTCTCATTCTAAGTACTCGTTTGCACATTCCTAGCAATCATCCCCCCATTTTGAACACCCTTTCATCATATTGAGCAATCATCCCCTCATTCAGACCAGTCACCCCCTCTTTCCGAGCGCCTGTTTACTTGATCCGAGCATTCATTTCTGCCTATTTTTCACTAAACTAGCGAATTTTCCCTTATCCTTGGGTGAACTTTACCTTAAGATGGGCATACCTTCCCTCTAAAGGGGTGTACCTACCCTCTACAGGGGTGTACCTTCCCTAACCTGGGCGAACCTGCCTATTTACTTGAGTCGATCACCCGTCTTCTACCTATCTTTCACCAACAAATGAACTTGACCTATCCTTGGGCATACATGCCCTCTAAAGGGACATACCTACCCTCTAAAGGGGTGTACCTACCCTCTAAAATGGCATACCTACCCTAACTTGGGCGAACCTTCCCTCGAAATGGTCATTTTCACCCTTTGTTCAGTCATTTCTATCACCTGTTCGCTCATTTTGAAGGCCCGTCTCCTAAGTTTGACCATCCACCTCCTCATTTTGAGTCTTTGTCTCCTCATTCTGAGCATCCATTCCACATCCCAAAGATTCATTTTCTCATTCCAAGTATTCATCCCCTAGATTCGAGTAGTCGTTTCCTTGATCCAAGTACTCATCCACCTGTTTTGAGCATTCGTTCCCCACCTATCTTTCACCAAATATCCTTGGGTGTACCTTCCCTCTAAAGGGGTGTACCTACCCTAGAGAGGGGCGTACTTGACCTACAGAGGGGTGAAACCTTCCCTCCAAACAACCTTTTTCACCTTCCAAATAGTCTTTTTCATCGTTTGTTCAACCATTTTAAGCACTCATTTGCTCATTCTGAGTACTCATTTGCACGTTCCAAGCAATTTTCCCCCCATTCTAAATAACTTTTTATCATATTGAGCAATAATCCCCTCATTCAGAGCAGTCACCCCCTCATTTCAAGCACTTGTTGACTTGATCAAAGCATTTGTTGCAACCTATTTTTCACTAAACAGGTGAACTAGCCCTTATCCTAGGGTGAACTTGCCCTTAAGTTGGGCATACCTACCCTCTAAAGGGGTGTATCTACCCTCCAAACAACCTTTTTCATCGTTTGTTCAGTCATTTCGTGCACTCGTTTGCCTATTTCGAGTACCCATTTGCTCGTTTCAAGTACTAATTTTCCCATTTCGAGCATTCATCTCTCCATTTCAAATATTCATTGCCCATCCCAAGCATTCATCTCCTTGATCTAAAAATTCATCCTCTCATTTAGAGCACCCATTTACCTAAGCCTATCACTCGTCTTCTACCTATCTTTCACCAATAGGAGAACTTGACCTATCCTTGGGTGTACCTACCCTCTAAAGGGGCGTACCTTCCCTAACTTGGGTGAACCTGCCCTCCAAATAGTCATTTTCACCCTTCATTTAGTCATTTCTATCACCCGTTCGCTCGTTCTGAAGGCCTGTCTACTCAATTTGATCATCCATCTCCTCATTTTGAGTCTTTGTGTCCTTATTTTGAGCATCCATTCCCCATCCCAAACATTTGTCTCCTCATTTCATGTATTGATCCATTAGATCTGAGCAATCATCTCCTTATCCGAGTAGTCATCCACCTGTTTTGAGCATCTATTCCCCACCTATCTTTCTTCGAATATCCTTGGGCATTCCTACCCTCTAAAGAGGCATACCTATCCTGTAAAGGGGTGTTCCTACCCTACAGAGGGGCGTACCTACCCTCTAAAGGGGTGTACCTGACCTAACTTAGGTGAACCTTCCCTCCAAATAGTCATTTTCACTCTTCGTTCAGTCATTACTATCACCCATTGGCTCATTCTGAAGGCCCGTCTCCTCAATTTGATCATCCACCTCCTCATTATGAGTCTTTGTATCCTCATTTTGAGCATCCATTCCCCATCCCAAACATTCATCTCCTCATTCCGAGTATTCATCGCCTAGATCCGAGCACGTTTCCACCTATTTTGAGCATCCGTTCCCCACCTATCTTTCACCGAATATACTTAGGCGTACCTACCCTATAAAGGGGCATACTTGCCTTGCAAAGGGGCACACTTGCCCTATAGAGGGGTGAACCTACCCTCCACACAGCCTTTTTCACCTTCCAAATAGCCTTTTTCATCGCTCGTTCAGCCATTTCGAGCACTCGTTTGCTCGTTCTGAGTACCCGTTTGCCTTTTCCAAATAATTGTCCCCCCGTTCTGAACACCCTTTCATCATATTGAGCAATCATCCCCTCATTTAGAGTAGTCATCCCCTTGTTCCAAGCACTTGTTTACTTGAATTGAACATTTGTTTCTGCTTATTTTTCACTAAATAGGTGAGCTTGCCCTTAAATTGGGCATACCTGCCCTCTAAAGGGGCGTACATTCTCTAACTTGGGCCAACTTGCCCTCCAAACGACCTTTTTCATCATTTGTTCAGTCATTTCAAACACCCATTTGCCCATTTCGAGCACATGTTTTCTCATTCTGAGTACTCATTTTACCATTCCGAGCATTCGTCTCTCCATTCCAAATATTCATTCCCCATCCCAAGCATTCATCTCCTTGATCTAAACATTCATCCTCTTGTTTAGAGCACCCGTTTACTTGAGTCGATCACCAGTCTTCTACCTATCTCTCACCAATGGGAAAAATTGACCTATCCTTGGGCGTACCTACCCTCTAAAGGGGTTTACTTGCTCTAACTTGGGTGAACCTACCCTCCAAATAGTCATTTTCACCCTTCGTTTAATCATTTCTATCACCCATTCGCTGGTTCTTAAGGCCAGTCTCCTTAGTTTGATCATCCACCTCCTCATTTCAAGTCTTTGTCTCCTTGTTCTGAGCATCCATTCCCCATCCCAAACATTCATCTCCTCATTCTAAGTATTCATCCCCTGGATCTGAGCAGTCATCTCCAAACGACCTTTTTCACCTTCCAAACAACCTTTTTCATCATTCATTCAGCCATTTTGAGCACTCATTTGCTCGTTCTGAGTACTCATTTGCACGTTCTGAGCAATCATCCCCCTGTTTCAAACACCCTTTCATCATATTGAGCAATCATCCCCTCATTCAGAGTAGTCACCCCCTCATTCTGAGTGCCTATTGACTTGAACTAGGCATTCAATTCTTCCTATTTTTCACTAAATAGGCAAACTTGCCCTTATCCTTCGATAAAATTTTCCTTAAGTTGGGTGTACCTGCCCTCTAAAGGAGCGTACCTGCCCTAACTTGGGTGAACCTGCCCTCCAAATGGCCTTTTTCATCACCCATTCATTCATTTCAAACACTTGTTTTCCAATTTTGAGCACAACTTTTCTCATTTTGAGTACTTGTTTTCCCATTCCAAGCATTCGTCTCTCCATTCCAAATATTAATTCCCCATCCCAAGGATTCATCTCCTTGATGTAAACATTCATCCTCTCATTCAAAGCACCCGTCTTCTATCTATCTTGCACCAACGAGAAAACTTGACCTATCCTTAGGCGTACCTACTCTTTAAAGGGGTGTACCTTCCCTAACTTGGGTGAACCTGCCCTCCAAACAATCATTTTCACCCTTTTTTCAGTCATTTCTATTACCCGTTCGCTCGTTCTAAAGGCCTATCTCCTCAGTTTGATCATCCTCCTCATTTCGAGTCTTTGTCTCCTCATTTTGAGCAACCATTCCCCATCCCAAACATTTGTCTCCTCATTCCGAGTATTCATCCCCTAGATCCAAGCAGTCGTCTCATCATCTGTAGAGGGGTGAACCTCCCCTCCAAACAACCTTTTTCATTGTTCATTTAGACATTTCGAGCACTCGTTTGAGCATTCCGAGCAATTGTCCCCCTATTTCGAGCATCCTTTCATCATATTGAGCAATCATTTCCTCATTTAGAGTAGTCACCCCCTCATTTTGAGTGCCTATTTGATTTGAGCATCTATTTCTGCCCATTTTTCACTAAACAGGCGATCTTGTGCTTATCCTTGGGATAACTTTCCCTTAAGTTGGGCATACCTGCCCTCTAAAGGGGCGTACCTCCAAATGACTTTTTTCATCATCCCTTCAGTCATTTCGGGCACCCGTTTGCTCATTCTGATTAATTGTTTGCACATTCTGAGCATTCATCTCTCCATTCCAAATATTCATTCCCCATCCCAACCATTCGTCTTCTTGATCTAAACATTCATCCTCTCATTCAGAGTACTCATTTACGTGAGCCGATCACCCATCTTCTACCTATCTTTCACCAATGGAAAAACTTCACCTATCCTTGGGTGTACCTGCTCTCTATAGGGCGTACCTACCATCTAAAGGGGCGTACCTTCCCTCCAAAAAGTCATTTTCACCCTTCGCTTAGTCATTTTTATCACCCGTTCGATTGTTCTAAAGGCCCGTCTCCTTAGTTTGATCATCCATCTCCTCATTTCAAGTCTTTGTCTCCTCATCTTGACCTTCCATTCCCCATCCAAAACATTCATCTCCTCATTCTGAGTATTCATCCCCTAGATCTAAGTAGTTGTCTCCTTGATCTGAGCACCCATCCACTTGTTTTGAGCATTTGTTCCCCACATATCTTTCACCGAATATCCTTGTTTGTACTTTCCCTCTTAAGGGGCATACCTTCTCTATAGAGGGGTGTACTAGTCCTACAGAGGGGTGAAGTTGCCCCTCCAAACAACCTTTTTCACCTTCCAAACAACCTTTTACATCGTTCATTCAGCCATTTCGAGCACTCATTTGCTCGTTTCGAGTATTTGTTTGCATGTTCTAAGCAATCGTCCCCCCATTCCGAACACCCTTCCATCATATTGATCAATCATCCCCTCATTTAGAGTAGTCATCCCCTCATTCTGAGCACCTATTTACTTTATCCGAACATCTATTTCTGCCTATTTTTACTAAACAGGGGAACTTGCCCTTAATTTGGGTGTACCTACCCTAACTTGGGTAAACCTGCCCTCCAAACAACCTTTTTCATCATCCGTTCATTCATTTTGAGCACCCATTTTCCCGTTTTGAGCACCCGTTTGCTTGTTCCAAGTACTTGTTTACCCATTCTGAGAATTTGTCTCTCCATTCCAAATATTCATTCCCTATCCCAAGCATACATCTCCTTAATCTAAAAATTCATCCTCTCATTTAGAGCACCTGTTTACCTGAGGTGATCACCCTTCTTCTACCTATCTTTCACCAACGGGTGAATTTGACCTATCCTTGGGCGTACCTACCCTAATATGGGCGAACCTTCCCTCCAAACAGACATTTTTGACCTTCATTTAGTCATTTATATCACTTGTTCACTCATTCTGAAGGCCTATCTCCTCAGTTTGATCATCCACCTACTCGTTTTGAGCATCCATTCCCCATCACAAACATTTGTCTCCTCATTCTGAGTACTCATCCCCTAGATCCAAGTAGTCATCTCCTTGATTCGAGCACCCAGCCTCCTGTTTTGAGCATCCATTCCCCACCTATCTTTCACTGAATATCCTTTGGCATACTTGCCCTCTAAAGGGGTGTACCTACCCTACAAAAGGCCATACCTACCTTGTAGAGGGGCGAACCTACCCTCCAAACATCCTTTTTCACCTTCCAAACAACCTTTTTCATCATTCGTTCAGCAATTTTAAGCACTCATTTTCTCATTCCGAGTAGTTGTCCCCCTATTCCGAACACCCTTTCATCATATTGAGCAATCATCCCCTCATTCAGAGCAGTCACCCCCTCATTTTGAGTGCCTGTTTACTTGATCCGAGCATCTGCTTCTACCTATTTTTCATTAAAAAAGAGAAATTGCACTTTTCCTTGGGATAACTTTCCCTTAAGTTGGGCGTACCTGCCCTCTAAAAGGGTGTACCTACCCTCTAAAGGGGTGTACCTTACCTAACTTGGGCGAACCTACCCTCCAAATGAGCTTTTTCATCATTCGTTCAATCATTTCAAGCACTCATTTTCTCGTTTGCTCATTGTGAGTACTCATATTCCCATTCTGAGCATTCGTCTCTCCATTCCAAATATGCATTCCCCATCCCAAGCATTCATCTCCTTGATCTAAACATTCATCCTCTCATTCAGAGCACCTATTTACCTGAGCCGATCACATGTCTTCTACCTATCTTTCACCAATGGGTGAACTCGGCCTATCCTTGGGCATACCTACCCTCTAAAGGGGAATACCCACCCTAACTTGAGTGAAACTTCCCTCCAAACAATCATATTCACCCTTCGTTCAATCATTTCTATCACCTATTCACTCATTCCGAAGGCCTGTCTGCTTAGTTTGATCATCCACCTCCTCATTTTGAGTCATTGTCTCCTCATTCTAAGCATCCATTCCCCATCCCAAACATTCATCTCCTCATTCTGAGTATTCATCACCTAGATCCGAGCAGTCATCTCTTTGATCCGAGCACCCGTCCACTTGTTTTGAGCATCCATTCCCCACCTATTTTTCACCAAATATCCTTGGGTGTACCTACCCTACAGAGGGGCATACCTGCCCTACAAAGGGATGTACCTATCCTACACGTTTCAAGAAATTGGCCCCCCATTACAAACACCCTTTCATCATATTGAGTAATCATCCCCTCATTCAAAGCAGTCATCCCTTCGTTCTAAGCGCTTGTTTAGTTGATTTGAGCATCCATTTCTACCTATTTTTTAGTAAACAGGTGAACTTTCCCTTATCCTTAGGTGAAATTTCCCTTAATTTGGGTGTACCTTCCCTCTAAAGGGGCATACCTACCCTAACTTGGGCAAACCTAACCTCCAAACAGCCTTTTTCATCAACCGTTCAGTCATTTCAAGCACCCCTTTGCTCGTTCTGAGTACTCATTTGCCCACTCTGAGCATTCATCTCTCCATTCCAAATATTCATTCCCCATCCCAAGCATTCATCTCCTTGATCTAAACATTCATCCTCTCATTTAGAGTACCCGTTTACCTGAGCCGATCACCCGTATTCTACCTATCTTTCACCAATGGATGAACTTGACCTATCCTTGGATGTACCTGCCCTCTAAAGGAGTGTAATTTCCATCTAAAAGGGTGTACCTACCCTTTAAATGGGTGTACTTTTCCTAACTTGGGTGAACCTACCCTCCAAACAGTCATTTTCACCCTTTGTTTGGTCATTTCTTTCACCCATTTGCTCGTTCTGAAGGCTCGTCTCCTTAGTTTGATCATCCAACTCCTCGTGTCAAGTCTTTGTCTCCTCATTCTGAGCATCCATTCCCCATCTCAAACATTCATCTCCTAATTTTGAGTATTCATCCCATGGATCTGAGTAGTCGTCTCCTTGATCCAAGCACCCGTCCACCTATTTTGAGCATCTGTTCCCCACCAATCTTTCACAGAATATCCTTCAGCGTACCTTCCCTCTAAAGGGGCATAACTTTCCTATAGATGGGTGTACCTACCCTATAGAGGGGTGTACCTACCCTATAGAGGGGTGAACCTTCCCTCCAAACAATGTTTTTCACCTTTGAAACAACTTTTTTCATCATTTGTTCAACCATTTCGAGCACTCATTTGCTCATTCCAAGTACTCATTTGCACGTTTCAAGCAATCATTCCCCTATTCTAAACACCCTTTCATCATATTAAGCAATCATCCCTTCATTCAGAGCAGTCACTCCCTCATTCTGGGTGTCTGTTGACTTGATCTGAACATCCATTTCTGCCTATTTTTCATTAAAAAGGTGAACTTGCGCTTATCCTTGGGATAACTTGCCCTTAAGTTGGGTGTACTTTCCCTCTAAAGGGGCGTACCTACCCTAACTTGGGTGAACCTGCCTTCCAAATGACCCTTTTCATCGTCTGTTCAGTCATTTCAAGCACCCCTTTGCCTGTTTCAAGCACCCGTCTGCTCATTCCCAGTACTCATTTTCCCATTCTAAGCATTCATCTCTCCATTCCAAATATTCATTCCCCATCCCAAGCATTCATCTCTTTGATCTAAACATTCATCCTCTCATTTAGAGCACCCATTCAACTGAGCCGATCACCCATCTTCTACCTATCTTTCACCAACAAGTGAACTTGACCTATCCTTGAGCATACCTGCCCTCTAAAGGGGAGTAAGTATGCTCTAAAGGGTGTATCTACCCTAACTTGGGTGAAACTGCACTCCAAACAGTCATTTTCACCCTTCGTTCAATCATTTCTATCATCCGTTTGCTCGATCTGAAGGCCCAGCTCCTCAGTTTGATCATCCACCTCCTTGTTTCGAGTCTTTTCTCTCCTCGTTTTGAGCATCTATTCTCCATATCAAACATTCATCTCCTCATTTCGAGTATTCATCCCCTAGATTTGAGCAGTCATCTCATTGATCCCAGTACTTATCCACCTGTTTTGAACATTCGTTCCCCACCTATCTTTCACCAAATATCCTTGGGTGTACTTTCCCTCTAAAGGGGTGTACCTTCCCTATAGAGGGGCGTACCAACCTTGCAAAGGGGTGTACTTTCCCTATAGAGGGGTGAAACTACCCTCCAAATAGCTTTTTTCACCTTCCAAACAACCTTTTTCATCGTTTGTTTAGCCATTTTGAGCACTTGTTTGCTCGTTCTAAGTACTCGTTTACACGTCCTGACCAATTGGCCCCAAAATCTAAACACCCTTTCATCATATTGAGCAATCATCCTCTCATTCAAAGCAGTAACCCCCTCATTTCAAGCACCTGTTTACTTGATTCGAGCATCAGTTTCTACCTATTTTTCACTAAACAGGCAAACTTTCCCTTATCCTTGGGGGAACATGCCCTTAAGTTGGGTGTACCTTCCCTCTAAAGGGGCGTACCTACCCTATCTTGGGCGAACCTACCCTCCAAATGTCCTTTTTCATTGTCTGTTTAGTCATTTCAAGCACTTGTTTGCTCATTCTAAGTACTCGTTCACCCATTCTGAGCATTCGTCTCTCCATTCCAAATATTCATTCCCCATCCCAAGCATCCATCTCCTTGATCTAAACATTCATCCTCTCCTTCAGAGCACCCGTTTACCTGATTCGATCACCCGTCATCTACCTATCTTTCACCAACGGGTGAACTTGACCTATCCTTCGGTGTACCTACGCTCTAAAGGGGTGTACCTGCCCTAACTTGGGTGAACTTTCCCACTAAATAGTCATTTTCACCCTTCGTTTAGTCAGTTCTATCACCTGTTCGCTTGTTCCGAAGGCCTGTCTGCTCAATTTGATCATCCAGCTCCTCATTTTGAGGTTTTGTCTACTCATTCTGAGCATCCATTCCCCATCCCAAACATTCATCTCCTCATTGTGAGTATTCATCCCCTGGATCCGAGCAGTCGTCTCTTTGATCTAAGCACCCATCCACCTGTTTTGAGCATTCGTTCCCCACCTATCTTTCATCAAATATCCTTGGGCATACTTGCCTTGTAGAGGGGTGAACCTACCCTCCAAACAACCTTTTTCACCTTCCAAATATCCTTTTTCATCGTTCGTTCAGCCTTTTCGAGCACATGTTTGCTCATTCTGAGTACTCATTTGCACGTTCCGAGCAATCGTCCCCCCATTCTAAACACTCTTTCATCATATTGAGCAATCATCCCCTCATTCAGAGTAGTCACCTTCTCATTCTGAGCGCCTAATTACTTGATCCGAGCATTTGTTTATGCCTATTTTTCACTAAATAGGTGAACTTGCCGTTAAGTTGGGCGTACCTTCCCTCTAAAGGGGCTTACCTGCCCTAACTTGGAGGAACCTACCCTCTAAATGGCCTTTTTCATCGTTCGTTCAGTAATTTTGAGCACCCATTTTCTCATTCAGAGTACTCATTTTCCCATTTTGAGAATTCATCTCTCCATTCCAAATATTCATTCCCCATCTGAAGCATTCATCTCCTTGATCTAAAGATTCATCCTCTCATTCAGAGCACCCGTTTACTTGAGCCGATCACCTGTCTTCTACCTATCTTTCACCAACATGTAAAATTGACCTATCCTTGGGTGTACCTTCCCTCTAAAGGGGTGTACTTACCCTCTAAAGGGGCGTACCTTCCCTAACATGGGCAAACCTACCCTCCAAACAGTCATTTTCACCCTTCGTTCAGTCATTTCTATCACCTGTTTGCTCATTCTGAAGGTCCATCTCCTTAGTTTAATCATCCACCTCATTTCGAGTCTTTGTCTCCTTGTTCTGAGCATACATTCCCCATCCCAAAAATTTGTCTCCTCATTATGAGTATTCATCCCCTAGATCCGAGCAGTCATCTCCTTGATCCGAGCACCCATCCACCTATTTTGGGCATCTGTTCCTCACCTATCTTTCACTGAATATCCTTAGGCATACCTGCCCTGCAGAGAGCTGTACTTGTCCTATTGAGGAGCGTACCTATCCTACAGAGGGGTGAACATGTCCTCCAAACATCCTTTTTCACCTTCCAAACAACCTTTTTCATCTTTTGTTCAGCCATTTCGAGCACTTGTTTGTTCGTTCTGGGTACTCGTTTGCATGTTTCAAGCAATCATCCCCCTATTCTAAACACCCTTTCATCATATTGAGCAATCATTCCCTCATTCAGAGCAATCACCCCCTCATTCCAGGTGCCTATTTACTTGATTCGAGTATTCGTTTCTGCGTATTTTTCACTAAACAAGTGAACTTTCCCTTACCCTTGGGTGAACTTTCCCTTAAGTTGGGTGTACCTGCCCTCTAAAGAAGCATACCTACCCTAACTTGGGTGAACCTGCCCTCCAAACGGCCTTTTTCATTGTTCGTTCAATCATTTCAAGCACCCATTTGCTTGTTCCAAGTACTCATTTTCCCATTTCGAGCATTCATCTCTCCATTCCAAATATTCATTCCCCATCCCAACAATTCATCTCCTTGATCTAAACATTCATCCTTTCATTCAGAGCACCTGTTTACTTGAGCCGATCACCTGTCTTCTACCTATCTTTCACCAACAGGTGAAATTGACCTATCCTTGGGTGTACCTTTCCTCTAAAGGGGTGTACCTACCATAACTTAGGTGAACCTGCCCTCCAAACAGTCATTTACACCCTTCGTTTAGTCATTTCTATCACCCATTCACTCGTTTCGAAGGTCCGTCTCCTCAATTTGATCATCCACCTCATTTTGAGTCTTTGTCTCCTCATTCTGAGCATACATTCTCCATCCCAAACATTCATCTCCTCATTATGATAATTCATCCCCTTGATCTGAGTAGTCATCTCCTTGATCCGAGCACCTGTTTACTTGTTTTGAGCACCCGTTCCCCACCTATCTTTCATCAAATATCCTTAGGCGTACCTACCCTCTAAAGGGGCATACCTACCCTGTAGAGGGGCATACCTGCCCTATTAAGGAGTTTACCTACCCTACAGAGGGACGAACCTACCCTCCAAACAACCTTTTTCACCTTCCAAATAGCCTTTTTCATTGTTCGTTCAACCATTTCGAGCACTCATTTGCACGTTCCGAGGAATCATCCCCTGATTCAAAGCAGTCACCCCATTTTTCTGAGCGCCTGTTTACTTGATCTGAGCATCCATTTGTGCCTATTTTTTACTAAATAGGGAAACTTTCCCTTATCCTTGGGAAAACTTTCCCTTAAATTGGGTGTATCTTCCCTCTAAAGAGGCGTACCTACCCTAACATGGGTGAACCTACCCTCCAAATGACCTTTTTCATTGTCCGTTTAGTCATTTCGAGCACCCGTTTGCTCGTTTCGAGTACTCATTTCCCCATTCTGAGCATTCATCTCTCCATTCCAAATATTCATTCCCCATCCCAAGCATTCATGTCCTTGATCTAAACATTCATCCTCTTGTTCAGAGCACCCTTTTACTTGAACCGATCACCCGTCTTCTACGTATCTTTCACCAACAAGTGAACTTGACCTATCCTTGGGCGTACCTGCCCTCTAAAGGGGTGTACCTACCCTCTAAAGGTGTCTACCTGCCCTAACTTGGGTGAACCTACCATCCAAACAGTCATTTTTACCCTTTGTTTTATCATTTATGTCACCCGTTCGCTCATACCAAAGGCCTGTCTCCTCAGTTTGATCATCCACCTCCTCATTTCGAGTCTTTGTCTCCTCGTTCTGAGCATCCATTCCCCGTGCCAAGCATTTGTCTCCTCATTCTGAGTATTCATCCCCTGGATCCAAGCACCCATCCACCTGTTTTGAGCATCCATTCCCCACCTATCTTTCACCGAATATCCTTGGGCATACCTTCCCTTTAAAGGGGCATACTTACTCTACAGACTAGTGTACCTACCTTGCAGATGGGCATACCTACCCTACAGAGGAACCTGCCCTCCAAATAGCCTTTTTCACCTTCCAAACAACCTTTTTCATCGTTCGTTCAGCCATTTCGAGTACTCATTTTCTCTTTTTGAGTACTCATTTGCACGTTCCCAACAATCGTTCCCCCATTCCGAATAGCCTTTCATCATATTGAGTAATCATCCCCTCATTCAGAGTAGTCGCCCCCTCATTCTGAGTGCCTGTTTACTCGATCCAAGCATTTGTTTCTACCTATTTTTCACTAAATAGACAAAATTTCCCTTATCCTTGGGTGAACTTTCCCTTAAGTTGGGTGTACTTTCCCTCTAAAGGGGTGTACCAACCCTCTAAAGGGGCGTACCTACCCTAACTTGGGCGAACCTTCCCTCCAAACGAACTTTTTCATCATCCGTTTAGTCATTTCGAGCTTCTATTTTCCTATTTCGAGCACCCGTTTGCTCATTCTGAGTACTCATTTTCCCATTCTAAGCATTTGTCTCTCCATTCAAAATATTCATTCCACATCCCAAGCATTCATCTTCTTGATTTGAACATTCATCCTCTTGTTCAAAGCACTCATTTACCTAAGTTGATCACCCGTCTTCTACCTATCTTTCACCAATGGGCAAGCTTGACCTATCCTTGGGCATACCTACCCTCTAAAGGGGTGTACTTTCCCTCTAAAGGGGCGTACCTACCCTAACTTGGTGAACCTACTCTCCAAATAGTCATTTTCACCCTTCATTCAGTCATTTCTATCACTCGTTTGCTCGTTCTGAAGTCCCATGTCCTCAGTTTGATCATCCACCTTCTTGTTTCAAGTCTTTTTCTCCTCGTTCTAAGCACCCATTTGTCATCCCAAACATTCGTCTCCTCATTCTAAGTATTCATCCCCTAGATCCGAGTAGTCATCTCCTTGATCCAACCACCCGTGCACTTCGAGCACTTGTTTGCTTGTTCTGAGTACTCGTTTGCACATTTCGAGTAATCGCTCCCCCATTCTCAACACACTTTCATCATATTGAGCAGTCATCCCCTCATTCAGAGCAATCAACCCCTCTTTTTGAGCACCTGTTTAATTGATCTGAGCATGTGTTTCTACTTATTTTTCACTAAACAAGCGAACTTGCACTTATCCTTGGGCGAACTTTCCCTTAAGTTGAGCATACTTGCCCTTTAAAGGGGTGTACCTACCATAACTTGGGAAAACCTACCCTATAAACGGCCTTTTTCATTGTTTGTTCAGTCATTTCGAGCACTTGTTTTCCCATTTGAGCACCCGTTTGCTCATTTCGAGTACTCGTTTGCCCATTCCGACCATTCATCTCTCATTTCCAAATATTCATTCCCCATCCCAAGAATTCATCTCCTTGATCTATACATTCATCCTCTCATTCAAAGCACTCGTTTACCTCATTCGATCACCCGTCTTCTACCTGTCTTTCACAAATGGGCGAACTTGACCTATCCTTGTGCATACCTTCCCTCCAAATAGTCATTTTCACCATTCGTTTAGTCATTTCTATCACCTGTTCACTCATTCTGAAGGCCTATCTCCTCAGTTTGATCATCCACCTCCTCATTTTGAGTCTTTGTCTCCTCATTTTGAGAATCCATTCCCATCTCAAACATTCATCTCCTCATTCTGAGTATTCATCCCTTGGATCTAAGCAGTCGTTTCCTTGATCCAAGCACCCGTCAACTTGTTTTGAGCATCCCTTCCCCACCTATCTTTCAACGAATATCCTTGTGTGTACCTACCCTATAGAGGGGCATACCTACCCTGCACAGGGGTGTACCTGCCCTGCACAGGGGCGTAATTTCCCTGTAGAGGGGCGTACCTATCCTATAGAGGGGTGAACCTGCCCTCCAAACATCATTTTTCACCTTCCAAACAACCTTTTTCATCATTCGTTTAGCCATTTCGAGCACTCGTTTCCTCATTTTGAGTACTCATTTGCACATTCCAAGCAATTTTCCACCCATTCCAAACATCCTTTCATCATATTGAGCAATCATCCCCTCATTTAGAGTAGTCACCCCTTGTTTTGAGTGCCTGTTTACTTGATCCGAGTATCCATCTCTGCCTATTTTTCACTAAGTAGGCAAACTTACCCTTATCCTTCAGTGAACTTTCCCTTAAGTTGGGCATACCTACCCTCTAAAAGGGGGTACCTACCCTCTAAAGGGGTGTACCTTCCCTAACTTGAGCAAACCTTCCCTCCAATGACTTTTAATCATCGGTTCAGTCATTTGGAGCACCCATTTTCCCATTTGGAGCACCCATTTGCTCGTTCTGAGTACTCATTTTCCCATTCTGAGCATTCGTCTCTCCATTCCAAATATTCATTCCCCATCCCAAGCATTCATCTCATTCGTTCAGCCATTTTGAGCTCTCATTTGCTTGTTTCGAGCAATCATCCCCCTACTCCGAACACCCTTTCATCATATTGAGCAATCATCCCCTCATTCAGAGTAGTCACCTCCTTGTTCCGAGTGCCTGTTTACTTGATCCAAGCATTCGTTTCTGCCTATTTTTCACTAAAAAGGTGAACTTTCCCTTATCCTTGGGTGAACTTTCCCTTAAGTTGGGCGTACCTCCCCTCTAAAGAGGTGTACCTGCCCTCCAAACAACCCTTTTCATCATTTGTTTAGTCATTTCAAACACCCATTTTCCTATTTTGAGCACCCATTTGCTCATTCTGAGTACTCATTTTCCTATTATGAGCATTTGTCTCTCCATTCCAAATATTCATTCCCCATCCCAAGCATTCATCTCCTTGATCTAGACATTCATCCTCTCAGTCAGAGCATCCATTTACTTGAGCTGATCACTAGTCTTCTACCTATCTTTCACCAACGGGACAACTTGACCTATCATTTGGTGTACCTTCCCTCTAAAGGGGTGTACCTGCCCTAACTTCGGCGAAGGTGCCTTCCAAACACTCATTTTCACCCTTCATTTAGTCATTTCTATCACTCGTTCACTCGTTCCAAAGGCCCATCTCCTCAATTTGATCATCCACCTCCTCATTTCGAGTCTTTGTCACCTCATTCTGAGCATCCATTCCCCATCCCAAACATTCATCTCCTCATTTTGAGTATTCATCTTCTGGATCTGAGCAGTTGTCTCCTTGATCCAAGCACTCATCCACCTATTTTGAGCATCCATTCCCTACATAGCTTTCACTGAATATCCTTGGGCGTACCTACCCTCTAAAGGGGCATACCTTCCCTATAGAGGGGCATACCTGCCCTACATAGGGGTGAACCTACACACCAAACAACCTCTTTCACCTTCCAAACAACCTTTTTCATCATTCGTTCAGCCATTTCAAGCACTCTTTTACTCGTTCTGAGTACTCATTTTCACATTTCGAGCAATCGTCCCCCCGTTTTGAACACCCTTTCATCATATTGAGCAATCATCCCCTCACTCAGAGCAATCACCCCCTTGTTCCAAGTGCATGTGTACTTTATCCGAGCATCTATTTCTACTGATTTTTCACTAAATAAGTGAACTTGCCCTTATCCTTTAGTGAACTTGCCCTTGATTTGGGTGTACCTGCCGTCTAAAGGGGCGTACCTTCCCTAGCTTGGGTGAACCTGCCCTCCAAATGGCCTTTTTCATCATCCGTTCAATTATTTCAAGCACAAGTTTGCCTGTTTCGAGCACCCATTTGCTCATTCCGAGTACTTGTTTGCCCATTCTAAGCATTCATTTCTCCATTCCAAATATTGATTCCCCATCCCAAGCATTCATCTCCTTGATCTAAACATTCATCCTCTCATCCAAAGCACCTATTTACTTGAGCCGATCACCCGTCTTCTACCTATATTTCACCAACAGGAAAACTTGACCTATCCTTGGGCGTACCTGCCCTCTAAAGGGGCATACTTTCCCTAACTTGGATGAACCTACCCTCCAAACAGTCATTTTCACCCTTCATTCAGTCATTTCTATCACCCGTTTGCTCATTCTGAAGGCCCGTCTCCTTAGTTTGATCATCCACATCTTGGTTTTGAGTCTTTGTCTCCTCATTCTAAGCATCCATTCCCCATCCCAATCATTCATCTCATTTTGAGTATTCATCCCCTTGATCTGAGTAGTCGTCTCCTTGATCTGAGCACCCGTCCACCTGTTTTGAGCATCCGTTCCCCACCTCTCTTTCACTGAATATCCTTGGGTGTACCTACCCACAAAAGGGGTGTAGTTGCCATGGAGAGGGGCATACTTTCCCTATAGAGGGGCAAACCTACCCTCCAAACAGCCTTTTTCATCGTTCGTTCAGCCATTTTGAGCACTCATTTTCTCATTCTAAGTATTCATTTGCACGTTTTGAGCAATTGTCCCCCCATTCCGAACACCCTTTCATCATATTGAGCAATCATCCCCTCATTCATAGTCACCCCCTTGTTCTGAGTGCCTGTTTACTTGATCTGAGCATTCGTTTCTACCTATTTTTCAATAAACAAGTGAATTTTCCCTTATCCTTGGGAAAATTTTCCCTTAAGTTGGGCGTACCTTCACTCTATAGGGGTGTTCCTTCCCTCTATAGTGGCATACCTGCCCTAACTTTGGCGAACCTACCCTTTAAACAACCTTTTTCATTGTCCTTTTAGTCATTTCGAGAACCCGTTTACATGTTTCGAGCACCCATTTGCTCATTCAGAGTACTTGTTTTCCCATTCTAAGCATTTGTCTCTCCATTCCAAATATTCACTCCCCATCCCAAGCATTCATCTCCTTGATCTAAACATTCATGCTCTCGTTCAGAGCACCCGTTTACCTAAGTCGATCACCCGTCTTCTACCTATCTTTCACCAAAGGGTGAACTTTACCTATACTTGGGTGTACCTTCCCTCTAAAGGGGTGTACCTACCCTCTAAAGGGGCATACCTACCCTAACTTGGGTGAACTTTCCCTCCAAATAGTCATTTTCACCCTTCATTCGGTTATTTGTATCACCTATTCACTCATTCTGAAGGCCCGTCTCTTTAGTTTGATCATCCACCTCCTTGTATCAAGTCTTTGTCTCCTCATTCTAAGCACCCATTTGTCATCCCAAACATTCATCTCCTCATTCTGAATATTCATCCCTGGATCCGAGCAGTCATCTCTTTGATTCGAGCACTTGTCCACCTATTTTGAGCATTCGTTTCCCACCTATCTTTCACTGAATATTCTTGGGCATACCTACCCTGCAGAGGGGCGTACCTACCCTACAAAGGGGTGTACCTACCCTATAGAGGGGTGAACCTTCCCTCCAAACAACCTTTTTCACCTTCCAAACAATGTTTTTCATCGTTCGTTTAACCATTTTGAGCACTTGTTTGCTCATTCTAAGTACTCATTTTCATGTTCAGAGCAATCATCCACTTGTTTCAAACACCCTTTCATCATATTGAGCATATTGAGCAATCATCCCCTCATTCAGAGTTGTCACCCCCTCATTCTGAGTGCCTGTTTACTTGATCTGAGCATCCATTTCTGCGTATTTTTCACTAAATAGGTGAACTTGCCCTTATCCTTGGGCAAACTTTCCCTTAAGCTAGGCGTACCTTCCCTCTAAAGGGGCATACCTTCCCTAACTTGGGCGAACTTTCCCTCCAAACAACCTTTTTCATCGTCTGTTCAGTCATTTTGAGCACTCGTTTTCCCATTTTGAGCACCCGTTTGCTTGTTCTGAGTACTCATTTTCCCATTCCATATATTCATTCCCCATCCCAAGCATTCATCTCCTTGATCTAAACATTCATCCTCTCATTCAGAGCACCCATTTACCTAAGCTGATCATCCATCTTCTACCTATCTTTCACCAATGGGCGAACTTGACCTATCCTTGGGCGTACCTTCCCTCTAAAGGGGAGTACCTACCCTAAATTGGGTGAACCTTCCCTCCAAACTTTCATTTTCACTCTTCGTTCAGTCAATTCTATCACCCGTTGGCTCGTTCTGAAGGCCCATCTCCTTAGTTTGATCATCCACCTCCTCATTTTGAGTCTTTTTCTCCTTGTTATGAGCATCCATTCCCCATCCCAAACATTTTTCTCCTCATTCCGAGTATTCATCCCCTAGATTCGAGCATTTGTCTCCTTGATCAAAGCACCCATCCACTTGTTTTGAGCATCTGTTCTACACCTATCTTTCACCGAATATTATTGGGCATACCTACCCTCTAAAGGGGCGTACCTACCCTGTAGAGGGGCGTACCTACCCTCTAAAGGCACGTACCTACCCTATAGAGGGGTGTACCTTCCCTCTAAAGGGGCGTACCTGCCCTCCAAACAACCTTTTTCATCATTCATTTAGCCATTTCGAACACTCGTTTGCATGTTTCGAGCAATCTTTCCCCTATTCTGAACACCCTTTCATCATATTGAGCAATCATCCCCTCATTCAAAGCAGTCATCCCCTCGTTCTGAGCACCTATTTACTTGATTTGAGCATTTGTTTCTACCTATTTTTCACTAAACAGGCAAACTTTCCCTTATCCTTGGGTGAACTTTCCCATATCTTGGCTGTACCTACCCTCTAAAGGGGTGTACCTACCCTAACTTGGGCAAACTTTCCCTCCAAATGGCCTTTTTCATCGTTTGTTCAGTCATTTTGAGCACCCATTTTCCTGTTTCGAGCACCCGTTTGCTTGTTCTGAGTACTCATTTTCCCATTCTAAGCTTTTGTCTCTCCATTGCAAATATTCATTCCCTATCCCAAGCATTCATCTCCTTGATCTAAACATTCATCCTCTTGTTCAGAGCACCCGTTTACCTAAGCCGATCACCCGTCTTCTACCTATCTTTCACCAATGGCCAAACTTGATCGATCCTTAGGTGTACCTGCCATCTAAAGGGGCATACCTACCCTAACTTGGGCGAACCTACCCTCCAAAGTTTTATTTTTACCCTTTGTTCAATCATTTCCATCACCTGTTCGCTCATTCTGAGGGCTCGTCTCCTCAGTTTGATCATCTACCTCCTCATTTTGAGTCTTTTTCTCCTCGTTCTAAGCATCCATTCCCCATCCCAAACATGTTCTCCTCATTCCGAGTATTCATCCCTTGGATCTGAGCAGTCGTCTCCTTCATCCGAGCACCCATCCACTTGTTTTGAGCATTTGTTCCCCACCTATCTTTCACCAAATATCCTTAGGTGTACCTACCCTCTTAAAGGGCATACCTTCCCTATAGAGGGGCATCGTTGCCTTCTAAAGGGGCACACCTTCCCTCCAAACAACTATTTTCACCCTCTGTTTAGTCATTTCGAGCACCCGTTTGCTCGTCATCAACACTTTTTTGAAAGTCATCATTTCATCAATAAAATCACATAGGTGCATCTTAGAGCATCATTAGAGTCCATATCTATCATCAAATCATCCATCCCAATAATCTAGACTTCGTTTCAGGGGTTTTGATTTTTATTTCGAAACTTCTGGAGGCCATAACTTTTGACTCAGGTGTTTGATTGGGCTATAATTTTATGAGTGGTTGTGTTATGAGATGGCATGTGGATTCCAAACCGACCTTTTGTTGGTTGGTCCCCATTTTGGCACATTTTCGAGGCTTCAAACTTTCATCTTGACCCTCAAAATTGCAATTTAGTGTTTTTTTTTAGTTTTTGAAAAATCATTTTTTGTTAATAATTTAGAATGCATGTCTCAGATCTAGGATGTTAGTTGGCAATTCATCCTCCCTCAAAGGCATCCTTGTGCAATTTCCTAAAATGGAAAAATTTGGCAATTTTTGAAAATTGCCAAATGTGGAAAAATTTGATTGTCAGCATCTTACATCCTCTAGTTAAAACCCCTAAACTTGGTTTAGAATCAATCCTATCATTTCCTCTGATCCAATCCCAACCTAATATTTAGTCCATCTACATTCTATAAAATTCATTTGTTCATCTTCTGAACCGTATAAGCACCTCCAAGTTACATATCCCTCATCATTTTCCCTCATCCAAATCCTCTGAAATCTGTTTGAAGTCATTATCCAAATTGACCTAGGTGTCTAAATCTGATTCTCATCATCCATATCTACTTAGGATATGCATCTGTCTTGAGTCAGTCAAACATCATCGTCGGCCCAATCAATCTGCTTCCAATCTCAAGGTGGATTTGGTGCCACAATCATCCATTTATCCTTTAATCTGATCAATCAGTATCCTAAGTCACCTAGGGTAATCTTTGAACTTGGTTTAGAACCCCTTTCATCATCCTATCCGATCCATCATTCAATCTTATCAATCATCAATCGATCTTATCCAATCCAATCCAACCACATCCCTATCCGATCACCAATCAATCTACTTCCATCTCAAAGCAGATTCAGGGTCATAATCATCTTGTGGTAATCCAATTCGATCATCAGAATCAATCCCATCACATCATCCAATCATCTGAATTTGAGCTTTCACCCAATCCTAATTTGAGCTTTCATCCAATCATCCTAATCTAAGCTTTAATCCAATCCTGATCTAAGCTTGACCTAAATCCCGATTTGAGGGTTAGTCCGTATCCATCCAAAATATTTGATCCATCCTATTTATCCTTTCATCATCATGAATCCTTATCCTCCATCAATAGTAGTCAAGGGAAACCTTAATTATGTCGACGAAAATAACAAAATTCTTGTCGATCAAGAGGTATACGACATAGAGCCCCTTGACGCTATCATCACTTGTAATCTTTCTCCACCCACTTTCCATAATCCAATCACCCCTTCAAGCTATCCTGATATCTCTTTGTCCATGCCTAATCATGCTCCTTGTGCTACCTTTGACAAGGGATATCCGGTATCTTCCCCATCCGCATATTCGTCATGTCTTTCATCTACACCATCCTCTTATCTGATACCTGCATCTTCTTATCTTAATTTTCCATCCCAATACTCCTATTACAATCCCTCATCCATGTCACACTACCATAATCCTCCATACTAATCAATCCATCCTAATCCTACATCCACACCTTTTTATCTTAATCCTACACCCCCATCAACTTACCCTAATCCAACATTCGCATCTCCCTATCCTAATCCAACACCGGTGTCTTCCCATCCTAATCCACCATCCCAATACCCTTACTACAATCCACCAGCCATATCCTCTTGTCCTAATCCACCATCCATGTCCTCCTATCTTAATTCACAATTCCAATATCCCTGCCTTAATCCTCAATCCAATCCTAACCCTCTATCTACTCTTAGTCCTACATCCAATCCCATTCCTCCATCTAACCCTAGTCCACCAATCCATAATCCTAGTCCTCCATAAATTCCCAATCCTTCATTTATTCCTCTCACGCCATCTCAGCCTAGAGTATGCAAGTTTCTCACTCCATAAGTTCTCCAAGGAATTATGACAAAGAAGACATCCCCAACTCCACAGCTTGAAGTCATGGAACCATGCCATCCCAATCCATCATCCACAGTCGCTAGTGATGAGACCCTTCTCCATCCCACACCTATCATTGATGTTACCACCCCTAGCACCACCCAAACCGCTAAAACCATTACACCTATTGAATCCATTGAACTCCCATCTCCTACCCCAAGATCCGTTGAACCCATCAAAGACACCCAAATCCAATCCACTCTTCCCACTCCTAGTATCATTGAAATCCATTCCCATGAACTTCATGAATCCCCCATCCTTCCATCTCCCCCACTTGAGGAGTCTCTTCAACACTCTGTTATCATGCCACCCACATAAGATGATTCATGCCAAGAGCCTAATCCAAAGCATGCCAACATATCCCCTTTTCCACATCAAGATCACAATCCTCCATCCACTCCATCTCATGACCCCCTTGACATTGAAGATTCCATTGCTCCATCTCATGAGCCCTTATCTCCATCTCCATCACATGATCCCTTATCGCCCACCATCAAAAATCCAAATCCTATCATGTCACGTAATCCCTCTCTTGATCCCTTACCACTCCCTTGTCCTGATCAAGATGTTGCTACCCCATCATCTCCATCTCATGATCCTCCATTGTCGCCTAAACCTACTATCTCCTCACCACTTTTATATTCCCTTGGTACTCTCACATTCTTCCATGGTGGTCTCCTTGTAGAAGAAAAACAAAGCATATATACCACCCATCATCCTCTACCTAATAATGGACTCACATCATTCTTCCAAAATAACAAAAATCCTATCATGGATCAAATGATCAAGAACATGAACTATCAAGGAAAAGGTTTAGGTCTTCATGAGCAAGGTATTCTAGATCCCATCTAGGTCAAAGAACAAATATGTATGCAAGGTCTTGGACATATTCTCAAGACTTGCAATCTAAAAATGTTGGTACAACCTCTATACATCCTCAACGAGCCTCTTCCAAAAGAAATATAGGCTCTTCCCATTGCTCCACCAAATCATTTGCTACCATCCCCCCTCCTCCATCATATCGCCTCAAAACAACCATCCATATTCCTCCTTTGTCTGCTCCATGCATTTTGGGTCCTTACATCCCTCCATCCACCATCTCCCATCCTTCCTCTACTCCATCCATTTTAGGTCCCTATGTCCCTCCATCACCCATCACACTTCCTCCAGGTACTACGTCTATTTTGGGACCCTATATCCCAAAATCACCTCCTCCATCTCATCATATTCATCCTTTCATCCATCCATCACCTATCCATATCACCCATCATCAACATCCCACTCTCATGTTCCATAATCTGGATCAAAAAAGGCGCGTGCCTATGCATCCTCTATCCACATATCATCCTCAAAATCCTACCTCCATCATTTCATTCATGTCTTCTCCATCTCATTCATCTCCTAACACCCATCCCATCGCTACTAAAATCACTTTGGATGCTAAAATAAAAATGCATAAATCTAAACATCCACATGAATCTAAAGATCCCGATGTCCCCTCTAAAATACATGGTGAAGAAAAGAAAGATAAAATCCAAAATCCAAATTAAACTCGTAAGCTGCAAAGGCCTATACCAAAGCAAAGATCAAAACCATGTGGATCCCAAAGAAAAAAGATACAATGCCTTCAAATGAAAATTTTGTAAGAACATCCAAACTTGCTAATCCAAAATCTACACATACACCCCTTCCATCTCCTAAATATTTTTTGGGTGCTTATGTCCCAAAATTCACTATCCCATCTTCTCCATTATCCCCACATTCTCCATCCATTAATCCTCCTATCCTCTCACATACACCACCACATGTGCCAATGTTGGTCCTGAAATCACCACCCCATCACACACCTACCCCATAATTCTATCCATACCCTTTGTAGCATCCCATCTATTATCCCACATATCTTCCCCATCAAATCCCTCTAATTCATCTGCTTCAATAATCCATTTATCTTAATAAGGTTGTACCAACATCAAACAGTCGCTTCACACATGGGATCTTAATACTTCGTATGGAGTTTGATGCTTGATTCCTTCATTTGTCTCCTTATCACATATCTTCTCAATCCCTATCCTTATCTACATCCCTATCCTTATCCATCTCCATCCATCTACTATCCAAAAAGTCAAAAAAGTAAAAAAAGGTAAAAAATTGTCAAAAATACAAAAAAAAGAGAAAAAATAGTAAAGAGAAATAGTTCGTCCAATGGTCAAAACTTATAAAACAAGCACCTTGGATAAGTACCATGATGAAAACTTGGCAAATAGGTGTCATGCGTAAATCCCCCATCCTGTTTCCTTCCGCACTTGGGGGCAACTTCATCTCCTTCTCTCATCTCCTTCATCTAACCTATCTTACACATCCTGATTGTCATATCCCATTTATCCCAACCCCCCCATCCTCCTTGTGGTCTTGATATATATAGAGGAAAACATATATACATGCTTTGGACACCTCTTGGCATACATTCTCCTCACCTACACACTATCCTAATCCTTATCCACATCCATCTACCTTCCTTGTCCACCCATTGTGCTACCATTAATCTACCTTCTCTCATCTACCCATCCTATCCTTGTCCAGTTATCTCATTTATATTCCCATCCACTTGTCTCCCATCCCTCCTGCCTCATCACACATGACATGTTTAGAGTGGGGGCATCTATCTTTCTTTGTGATATAGTCCTTGGAAATATCATTCATCTGTCATCCTTATTTACCTATCCATCATAGCCTCTCTTCCATCTCCCCATCCTTATCTTTTATCTATCCATCATAACAATCCCTTTCATCTCCCTATCCTTATCTTCCTATCCATCTATTATAACAATCCCTTATGTCCCCCCATCCCTATCTTCCTATCCATCTATCATAACATCCCCTCCATCCCCCATCCTTATCCCCATATCCATCCCTGTTTATCCTCCTCCCATCTCCTAATCCCTTGTCATTAGTATTTGGCTATCGGCTCACCCCTCACACAATCCACTGCCTTCTATCTCATCGTCATCATTCCCCTTTCTTTCAAACATATTTCCAATCTCATATCACTTTTCATCATTCATCTATCTGTCATATCATCATCCTGATTCATCTTTTGATGATTTGGATAACTATCATATCCCTGAGCTTCGTGTGATCACCATCATCCCATCCAATCCACTAGGTTAGTCTTATCTTATCCTATCAGTTCTATCATTTTATCCCCTTATCTAGGGTTATCTTGTCATCCTTTATCCATCATTTTTCTTTGGTCTTTTTTTGAACTATGTTGCCCTTGCGCTTTCACATAGGTAAGGTCGATCATTTGATCCACCCCCGGGGCTCCTTTATCATCTATCATCGGGCTTTTGACTTTTTTCCATCTGGTCTTTGCCATCCATCATCGAGCTGTCCATTGTCCTCTTCCTGCTTTTATCCATGTTTAGTCGTCAGCCTTTTATCGAACTATGAGGGCTCTGCGCTTTCACGTAGGAAAGGCTAATATTTGATCAGCCCTCAAGCCCCTAGGTCTTTAGGGTGTGTTAGTCTTGTGTCTTGTGTCTTGTGTTGTGTCATCAAGTATGCCCTTATCCAACTAGTTCTTAACAAATGAGATCCACTCGTATCATGAGATTCAATCAGTTTTGAATATCCTGCGTCATATTGATCTTTTAGTTTAGTATCCATCATTGGTCTCAATAGGATGCATCCTTCCTAATAGACCTCATCAATCCCATCCATCCCCTTGATCCTATGGCAAAGGAAATTTGAAACTTATTGTGATCTTTTGATGCTTTTGGATTTTGTTTATCATTTGAGCTCCCTATCATCACCTGTCAAGGTCACCTTGATCCCTCATATCATGGTGTGCTTTGACTAGTAAACATAGGGGTATATCTTGATTTTTTTTTGTTGTTTTCTTAGTTTTCCTGCGTAGTACCAACCAAGACTCCTATGGTCTTGTGTTACACTGGAGCATCCTTTTGTGCTTGTGGTTATTCTAGTGTCATGCTCGACCAAGGTCTTCATGAATTTGGGGTGTTGGAATAGCCTTCTTATCTGTTGTCTTTGTTTTATGCATTGGACACTAATCCACCTTGGTTACACATACCCTGGCACCTAGTGTCTTATGCTATAGAAAATATCAATGCTCTGAAGATGGAAAATTGCATTTAGATTGAATTTAATTTTCCCATTCCATTGCATTGCAAACATCCTCCATCTCTTCTCATCCATATTTTCATCAACCCTCATCATTTCATCCTCCTTTCAATCTTCTTAGAATAATATAGATTGGTTATTCTAAGCATTTTTTTCGCCATCATTTTTTTTTTCATCCCCTTCACACCTCCTTCCAATCCTAATTCAATCTAGCACAAATCATCTAATCAAATCCTTGCTCTTGTTCCTAGCCTTGATCCAACCATCATCATCATCATTATCATCATCATCATCAGGATGTATCCTTCCCTCATTAACAACACTTTCATCATCATCATCATCAGGATGTATCTTTCCCTATCCTCATGTTGTTTCAGGATATATATCATTCCCTCATTGACAACATTCCATCCATCATCAACACATTTTGGCTTGTAGATTAACTGGGGCAACATCACCTTTGTCCTTAAATCCATTTGTGCTTCATCCATCTCCTATCACTTATCATTCTCTTTATGCATCATTTTGCATCATCTTCCCCATCTCTCCTTGCATCATCTCATCCATTTCGAGAGCACACCTGTGTTCTCTTGAACCCGCATGTCCTCTCGAGGGGGCATCCTTCATCCCTAATCCTCACCACCATCATCTTTCTTCCTAGTCACTCCTTTGAATGACTGGGGCATCTTTTCCAATCTAATCATCTTCTTCCGGGTGCTATCTTTTAATCTTCTTTGAAATGATGCTACTTCGTAACACCATCTCAAAGAGGGGAAAAATGTAGACACCTAAATTTGGACAATTACATTTGTCCAAATTTGTCCATTTTTGTCTAAACATCCCCTTATCCGCATTAATTAGGTAATATTATTATTATCTTATTAATATCCTTAAATTCCTTTAAATCCCTAAGGTATTTAGTTACTAATTAAATACCTTACCTCTTTACTCCCCCTTTCATCAAATGAATTAAATAAATATGACATTTATTTAATTCCTCACATGTCACATCATTTTCCTTAATCTTAATCAACCTCCTAATTCCTTCATTAGGGATGTGCACATGCCTAATCATTGATTAAGATGTGTCACATCCTCCAACTTTTGCAAGTTGGCTTCTAATCTTCCCTAACCACTAATTATCTTCTAATTATTGATCAGTTAAGCCTAATCAACATCTTGGTCAACTCTCCCCATCCCCCAAAGAATTTTTAATTCCTTTTTGTCTTCCCCATGTGAATTTTTAATTCACTTTTATTCCTCCAAGGAATCTTCTCTTCCCCATGAAAGTTCTAGAACCTTTGACTTGTCATATCACTCACATATGCCAAAGCCTTCTAGAATCTTTTACTTGTCACATCAGTCACATGTGGGTAAGTACTTACCTTTTTAAGGACCTTGTCTTATCCAAGGTACTTCTCACCTCTCTTTTTGGGAACCTTGTCTTATCCACAAGATCTCCCAATCATGTGAATTTTAAATTCACTTTTATTCATCCAAGATTCCCCTCTTCCCGATGTGATCATTGAGAGGTCACATCACCCTTATTCCAAGGTACTTACAAGTACCTTCCCATCACATGTCATCTTCCACCTCATGTGTCCTTGTGACACATCATTTTCCACATGACAATATGTGAGGGCTTGTGAGTTCTCAACTCAACATAGCCCTTCATCTTGCCCATGGTGGCAAGATCTCAACTGTTTGTTTCCCTAGGGCTTCTCTCCATAAAATGAAAGATTGTTCTTTCATTCTCATTAAATCCATCTCATTCACAATATTCAAGCTCTTCAAGCACTCAATTTTCATCCTCCATTGTTGCTCATATTCAAGCTTTATCCCTTGCACTTGCATCCATCCATTCAACTACCCACTTTGCTCATTGCATTCCTTATCAAATCCTCACCATTTTGAATCCATTTTAGCATATTTCCATCAAAGGGAGCATACATTAATCAACCATCCATGGCCAACCAAAGGACCAATCCAAGACAAGGTATAATCAACTTCTCTTTTATCTTTCTTTGTTTTGGATTCAACTAGGCTTATCATTGAGGTGCCAGTGTTGTTTTCCTCCTTTTTGCATGTTGTTTTGCATCACTTAGAATAGGATAACTTCACTGGTTCAGAATGCAAATGTATCAACCCATTCTCTCAAAGTCAAACAACTACATGTGAAATGATATGGGTATGCAAATTTCACCATTATAAATAGATATTGTTTCGATTATAGTATATACATTGACTTGAAAATAACAAATTAAAAATTATACATAATTGGATTTGAATATACCATGATTTGTTGAATTGGGTGATATTTTTTAACTTTCCCAATTTCTTTTAGAAATAAATTTTTCCCTAATTAGTATATTATTATTATATAGAATACTATATTGATTTCACATATAGTAATATTTTTGATAAAATAAGTAAAACAATCTCTTAAGTGGCCCTAAATCCCTTTACAAACAACTAATAATAAACAAAAAATAATGAAATTATAATCAAATAGTAAAAAATTATTCAAAATATTGAACAAAACACCAAACAAAGGACCAAAACCTACACTTTTTTTAGTATTTCAACATCTTCTGGTTCCTATTTGTAAAAAGTATCGTGCAACTTCACAAATTCTTGAAACTCTCTTTTTTATTCCCCATAGCTCTTGTTCTTATTGTTGATTAAGAGCATACTATTATACTAAGAGGGGGTGAATCAATATAAGACAATCTTTTACATTTTCAAAACTTAACAACCACAACAATATCAATCACATAGGATCTAACAATTATATAACACACAAAGAAAACATGATTTACATGGAAACCCTTATGAGAGAAAACAAGAAAAAATATTGCTTGTATAAAACTTCTCTTACAATCTTCCTAAGCATAAACCCACAGAGACACCAATCCCCACTTACAAGATTTGTAGGAAACAATCTACTAGAGACATCAATCCCCAAAATTGAGCACCAACTCAGTAAGAGACACCAATCTCTTCTAAATTGGAAGGCACCAACCTCTCCAATGTCTAATCCAAAAATCCACTTGATTCTACTCCAATTCTACCTTAATCTTTGCTCCAAATATCCCTTATATCTCTACTCAAGTTCACCTTATATGTTTGCTCCAAAACTTCTTTATACTTCTACTCAAGTTTACCTTATATCTCCAGTGCAAAAAGATGCAATTTTTTATCCAAATTCTACTCCAAATTAGACACAATGTCTACTATAAATTTTGCTCCAAATCAGGCACAATTTTTTTCTTAAAGATCTGTTCCAAATCAATCACAATTTCTGTTGTAAATATTCCTTAAAGATCTACTCCAAATCAAGCATATAATGTCTTCTATAAATTTTCCTTAAAGGTCTACTTCAAATTAGGCACAATATCTATTATAAATTTTCTCCTTTTCTCCTTAAATCTTCTCTTCTCCTAACATCTACTCTTAAAAGGAATGATTTTGCATTAAAGAACTTGCTTTCTAACCTCCAAAATAACTTGTATTTATATCCAAATCATGCACTTTACCAAAAGTAGATCAGCCAAGATTTGACATAAAATTTATTTTAAATATTTAAATTCACCTTTCAAAGTAGGTATGGCATCTTTGATAAATATTAATTTAATGTGAGGTCGGCCATCCATGGGAGATTACACTTCCTTAAGAGGTCAAACCCTTTAATTAATATTCCATTTTAATTTCTATTTTTTAAATCTAGTGCCTCCATAAGTAGATGGAGGTCAACCATAAAAATCAAACTTTTTATTCCTTGTCTTCAATCAATGAACTTTTTATCACAAAAAGTTTTCCTTTGACATCAATGATAATAAGTCTAAAAATTTTATTCATACACATCAATGAAAATATTTCTAATAATCTCCCCCTTTATCATTGATGGAAACACAAACATAATCCTATCCATTTGTACTACTCCCCCTTACTCCATCTCTCCCCTTTGACATCAATAAGAAAGGAATATAACATACTTTTCTCGTTCAAAATGAAATACTCCTTTTATGTGATGCTACCCTTAACTGTAAAGCTCCCTCTAACTATGACTCTCTCTTATTGTAGCTCATTTCCTTTTGACCTTAATGGCACAACACTTCCTTTTTGTAACTTTTCCCCTTTGTGTAATGTTCTTCCTTTGACAAAAATGGTGAAAAGGACCTTTCTTATTTATGGGGCTTAAAGATGATGCAATGGTAAGCTCACCCTGAAATCATGCTTCTCCTAACAAAATTAGTCATGCTTCTTATGCATGGAGAAAAAGAATGTATTTTCTTTCTCTTTATCTTGTTTTCTCTTCCAAATTTTTATGTTTCCATTTTGTTCAACTATGTTATCCTCCTTTTGTTCAATCACAAAACCACTCATACAAAATTATACATTGTGACCATAATTGTTACACTTGTAACATATAACATTTTTATCCTCCTTTTTGTTCAATTAAGGTGGTTTCACAAAAGTGGATGCGCTCGGAGGGCTGCAAGAGAAAGTGGCTATGCTAAATCATAAGGTTAATTGCCTTGGATCAATTCACTATCAAGATTATTCACAGGTCAGTTCTCACTCTCTTGGACGTTTTCAAGGAGGAATTGGACAAGAACACCACAGATGAAGGCCCCAACTGGATTGGGGAGGATGTGTTAAACCTCTTGGTCAAGAAATGGGGGGGGGGTTAGACAAATAGTTTTCAGGTATGTGTTGTGTTGTGCCTATGTTGTTACTAGGTTGTGTCTATGTCTCTCGTATGTTGTTACTATAATCTTTTTTTATATATTTTGGTTTTGATACTTTTTGTGTAAAGGGTATCAAAAATATTGTAATCCACTAAAGTAACACATAAGTTATAGTCCCTACTTAAGCATCTAAAATCATTCCTTGCATGTACTCTATAATTCACTACTTCATGACCAAAATGATTGCAAGAATAGCAATATCCATAGAAAGAGTGATTGAACCTAGTCAATGGTGTTTGTATTGAAGGTAATGATCCTTTGAATTTTTCATGGTTGTCCCTTTGAGAAATTTTGTTCTTTTTTGGGATATTGCTTCCCTCCTTCTTGATGCAACTATTAATGGATTCCTTGAACGCATTAATATATCCTTTAGGATTTTCTTCATTTATTTTCTTTGGTCACTTCGTAGCCTTAGAACTTGACTCTTCCTTGGTGGTATTTTTAATTTCCTCATAGCCAAGACCTATTTTGATAAAATGCAATCTTTGGAAATTTATACATAATTTTAGAGCTCTTTTCAAACTTCATGCTTTGTGTAGTGTAGGAAATTGTATAACTTTACAATTTCACATTATATATGGATCCCTTAATTTATTGAACTTAATTAAGCTTATAATTTTCTAAATTTTGCATTCCAAAGCCTTATTTTTACCATTTTTTGAAATGGGAACCAACATTTAATTAATGCAACCAATAATTAAATCACATTAGAGCATGTGTGTCCTAGACTTATAGGTCAAGACCCATTCACCCTTAGGAGAACGGGTCCCCTTTAAGTCCTAAGACCCATTTTTAAATATGTTTTTGGTGGTATTTTATTGATTCAAATTCAACTTTCAATTGTCAACTTTTAGAATCTAATTTTTGGGAAATTAGATAAAAACCTATAAATACATAGTATTTTTATCATTTTAAATAAACACAATTTATGAAGCAATCTTATGATAAAATTTTATTTTCAAGAGCATAATTGAGCATTCAAGAGCAGATTTATTAGTCATTTATTATAGCAATCAAGGTCCTAACATCATGTTCAAGCATATGTGTGTTCATGTCATCTTGTGACTTGGCTAACATGCATTGTTGATCCTAAAGCATCAAAGAATTTTCAAGTGTTAAAATCCATCAAGCAAATCAAGATCAGATTCCTTGGAGAGATGTGTTTGTATTCAATCCTCTAAGGGAAGCCATTGAAAGGTTGGTGATTTGTAACAAGCATTGTTTATTCATCATTTCCTTATCCATTGTCATTATCTTTCTATCAAGGTTTAATTACGAAAATGGGATTTGACCAAGACAAACCACCATTCAAACAAAACAATTTTTCTCTTTATGTATGTGTAAATTACAGATTGAAGAAGGATTAAAGAAATCTCAAAGGAGTAATTTTGTATTGTTCTCAAGCCATGAAAACTAAGTTGCATATTTTATTTCCGACTTTATGAAAGTGGGACCTGTGTCAAACAAAATCCAAGATCCAACATCAGAGGACCATAAAAAGTGTTTTCAAATGCCCTAACTAGGACCCATTCACCCAGGGGAGAACCACTCCTTCAAAATATCACAAATTTTTTTTTGGTGATAGGTACATGTGTCCAAACCCTTCTTAGATCTACCTGCAAACTATCATTTCCATTTTTGTACTTTTGAGAATTTTCATTTCTTGCATTAGGTCTTATTGATCAGTTAGTTTGAGTGTTCCAAATAATTTCAATTTAATTATAGACCTTACCTACTATCCGAAGGATTGAGATCTAGGTCTGATTGACTCACCATTGAGGTTGAAAGTCAACATGTACACCTTGTGATCTCTTTCCTAATGAAATTCCCTTGAGAAAATATACCTATTAAGATCCATACAAGTTCTACACAAATATAAACCTTATTGTTGGGGATCCTCTTTCCCAACATTTCATTTCAGTGAACTTGACATTCTTACATCCTACTTTTCTAATTTGAAAATCCTTAAAACCCTAGATATAGGTTTTGCATCATCTTGTTTTGCATTTCATTTAGGGTTACATATTGCATATTTGCATCATTTAAACTCACAAAATTCCAAAAAAATTATATACATTTTGTATAATAACTTGTATTAAAGTGTGTTTCATTCATTTAGGTCAAAGTGACATTGAAAATTGCATTTAAAAAAATTGCCATCTTGTTCATACATTCTCATTTAAATTGCATTTACATTTCATCATATTTCTGGAAAAAATGTCACTAAAGAATCTATTTACAGTTAGGAACAATGAACTTAAATATCAAGTTAAATACTCAAATTTAATATTTTTAGAGCCCTATCCAAGGACCCATTTTCCCAAGGATGAACCTGTCCTTGTACAAGTGATTTTGCAAAATTCTACACACTGCTTTGTCTCTGTCAGCTTCACTTTCTTGTACTTGTAGATCTCTGTTTCAGTTTCAGAAATTGCATATTTCTATAGTTGTTTGCATTTAGTTCAATTAGTGAAAGAAAGTACATTGTTTAAAATCAAAACAGGTACTCAAAAGTTATCATTTCATGGTTTTTCATATTAAAATCAGTCATTATCATATTTCAATTACAATAGCTTCTTCAATACTTGCATTGTGCTTCCTATTTTTGGGTGGTTACTATCTTTACTTAGTGCTTTTTGTCCATTTTGGGTACACTTTTAGTTTGGTGAAACTTGTATGAGTATCACAACTTGGTGTTTTATTACAAATGCTTTAGTGAGACGTAGTTTGAGACTCATGGCATCTCGTGCTGGTACATCCCGTGATGGTACATCCATTATGGATCTTCAATTTTCCAACTCTTTCACTCATATTGTTGACACTAGTCAACCCATTTTGGACTCCATCCCTGATGTCACATTTCCTATGACCACTATTTCTACTGATGTTGAAACCATTGGTGCTCATGTCCCTCAAGAGAACTTTCAAAAAATGGATAAAGCCTTAGAAAAACTTCAAGACTATGTGAGTACAAAATATTATTTTGACACTGCGATTCCTATCATAGATAACATGAGGAGAATGATTGATAATGAATTAGCAATAGAGATTATGTGTAGCATATCTCACATTATTGATAATCATGGTCCTATAATGGCTAGTTGTGCTCAAGCTTTGGGATACACTGAAAGTCAAAGAGGAAATAAAATTCCTCCCCCTACAACCATAGCTCTATTCCTACATATACTAATCCAACTGTTACTACAATGCAACCAACCATGAATGTCACTTCTACTTTGGGTATTTCCACAGGGAATCCTTTTAGCTTTGTGAATTCAAACATCATATCTCCAAACCCCCTGCCTCTCACAAACTTAAAATTTAGTTGTCTACCCAACACATATACACCCCCACCATATTTCCCCCCATCTCAAAACACAACTAATGATTCTGTCATAAACCAACTTTTGCAAAATGTCACATCCCTTCAACAAAAAATAACAACATTAAACCAAAATCAAAGTGGAAAACCTTCACAATATATCAAAAGAAACCTATTATCATTGGCAATATTGAGAAAACAAATTCAAGAAGGCATAGAGATACCTAGATTTGAGAAATAAGGTGGTAAAGGAGATCCTAGAAACCATGTATCATCATATACAACCTTATGTAGTGACTTCATTTTTGAAGATAAACTCTTGGCTAAGCTTTTTCCTAGGTCCTTGAAAGATATGACCTTGGAATGGTTTTGTTCATTACCAAATAACTCAATCTACTCATTAAACGAGCTTGTTGATGCCTTTATCAACCATTTCCAAGTGCACATTGGTCCTAAGATGGACTTAACTAATTTAATGCAATGTAAATAAAATGTAGATGAAAAGGTCACTAATTTTATAGCACGTTATCAACTGCTTTACTCAAAAATCAACATTAAGCTTCTTGATGCCAATCTTTAAAGAATTTTCATTCACAACTTACAAAAAAATATCCAAGACAAGCCTAGGATGATGAAATTTCCATGCTTTACACACTTATGCATGGCCCTTTGTGATTATCAAAACTCACTTAATCAATGCGGAGGAAAAATTGCTTCAACCCATCCTAAAAAATCTAAAACCGTGCATGATAACAATTTTCAACCATTCAAGAAACAAAACAAGGGCTTTATACGGATAAATCAACCTCAAACAACCCACCATGTTGAACCTCAAGTGGCTGCCATAAAAACAACTCCATACCAATTTCAGGAAAAGAGTAGGAAATTCAATCCAGTACCTGATACCTTCCATTCAATTATGTTATAACTCTTGAGCAAGAACTTAATCACCTTACCTCCCATTAGACCTCTTGATACCACTAATACTTTACCTCCAAACTATAATTCAAATTCTTTTTGCGAATATCACCGATTAAGTGGACATGATACAATACGATGCATGCGTCTTAAAAATATAGTACAAGACCTCATTGATTCTAATTATATCTAGTTGGGTAGTGTTGATGATCAAGGAAATAAATCCATAGCCCCACCCAATCAAAATTTTCAAATCTTTACCAATCCAATGCCAAACCATTCCATCTCTTTTGTAAAAGCTAGTGATACCAAGAATGATGTGATGAATGTTGACAAGATACAAGACATAAGTGATGCTAATAAGAGTGATAATGAGGATGATCTACATGCCATGATTGGACTCATTAACATTCAACTTCATAAGGGCCAAACCAACTTGTCTCCTAACATTGCTTTCTCAAATAGTGATATAATTAAACATGCACCCGATGGCCCTCTTTACATAGCTGGAAGAATCAATGACAAACCTATAAATGGGATATTAATTGATCTTGTATGTGTAGAGAATGTGATCACTGAGGAATTTTTATTTGTGCATGAACTTTACCAAGATTATTATGAACAATTGAAAGCATGGATTGAAACACATGATGGTTTTTTTTTCCCTACAATAGGTGTGATCACTCTACCATTAAAAGTTGGACCAAAAAAATTAGATGTCTCATTCTCCATCATCCCAATGTCAAATCAATTCCGTGTGAAGTTACACTATCCATGGCTATGCTCCATGGATGCCATCCCATTGGTCATTCATAAGTTCTTGAAATTTCCATTTGATAACCAAATTTTTACAGTGAATCATAGTGGATTTAATCCTTTGTCTTCTTGTGGGAACTTTTCATTGGATTTATTTTGGCCTGAACCCATGGAACGTATAAAGCCTCTTGAAGATTTCTTTTTCAAATCCTATCAAAAGTTTAAAGAAAAATGTATAGCAGAGTTATCCCTTGCCAATATCCCACCTAAAACTGAAAGACCTATAGTTGTTCCTCCCACCCCAATTGTTGTGGATGAGCCTATTCTTGAACCAAAAGAAACTAAGTATGCTACTATTCTACCACCTATATCCTACAAGAGACCAAGAGATAACCATACAATTTCCTTTGTGCCTCCTAAAATCAAACAATTTTATAAACCTAAAGAGAAATTGGTTTCGCAACCCTCGTAGGTCCTTTTCGTTCCTCCCCTAAGGGAAGAAAAAATACTGATGGTTCAAAAACCCAATCCTACATCATCACAACTTGAAAACCGTGCAAGAAGAAATAGAAATGCTAAAGAGCGTAGGTGTAGATTTCATGCTATTGCTCATCAGTTAGAAGAAAAGAATAAACCAACAATCCAAGATCAACAAATAACTCCAATAAAGCATGATGATTCTTCAACTTCACCACAACAAAAACAAGAACATACAATGGAAATTGTCATTAGACCTCCTATTGTGATTAACTTGGATGATGACGAGATTGCTAAGATTGATGAAGAAGTAAATAATTAGTTAAATTTTCTATTTCCACTTCTATGAAATTAGATGGGGGCAACAATGATGATCCTCCTAACAAGAGTGACCCACCACACGTTGAACCTCATGATTTTCCTAGTATGGAACTTGTTGTTTCCCCTTTAGCTAGTTATCTACCTTTCATATATGATGAGCAATATTGGGATGCAAACAACCTGCTTTAGGTTGGCTCACATGTGATATACTTTCATTTCTTTTTATGATCTTTTTTATTGCATTTATGTAATGTGATCCCCCATATCGTGTTGCTTGGTGTGTCTTTATGGTTTTGAGATTTCTTTGGATGACCCTTGTTACTTCGTTGGTGCAAGGATACAAACAAGTGAATCTGTCATGACATTCTTCTATTTGTATCTCCATTCTTTTATATGTCATAAACATTGTCTTTCTTTTTGTCTTGTGTTTTCCTTTTGGGGACGATACAAGGCATTGGTACATTTATGTATCTTCCATGTTGACCCAAAAGATTTTATTTTCTTTCACTCTCTATGTGTCATTCCTCCTTTGTGTTTGTTGTTCCATAAAGTATTTGGGGGAATGATGACGATTCTGAGCTCTATTATATATCACTATAGCAAAGACATGCACCGACCTCGAATCCATGGATTCCTTATGTGTTATACTTTTGGATTACATGTGGGGGGAAACCATTCTTCATGATGCAACTTTATTTGGAAACATATCATTGTCATAGGGCTTTCCAAATAATCTCCCATGGCCCTTTTATCAATTGGAATTTATCATTTCCTACTTTAAAGTATTTTCTCACAGCATGGTGTTTAGAAATTCCTTTAAAGTGGGGGCATACATTGGCATTATTTCATTTTGGCACTGACATCTTGACATTTTTGCTTCACTTTGTTCATAGAGGTTGAACTTAGTGTAGCATTGGTATAGCACATTGATCATTTTATGGCACCTTATCAAAGTTATTAGGGAGTATAAATTTTGGTATGGTTGACGTATGTGTATACACCTTGTAGATCTAGTGTATATTTTCTCATTTTCCACCCTTTTATGGGTACACACCTTGTAGACCTAGTGTGTGTTTCTCATTTTATCTTGGGGCTCACCTAGTTTATACCAGACTACACTAGCCCTTGTGAGCATTTTTTTTGGATAAACAACTTAGGCTTGATCCATCCCTTTTGGACAAATAGTTGGGGCTTGATCCACCCTTTTATTTTGTTTTCTTTTTTTCCTTTTTTCATTAGCTTTGATATTGTACATGCTTGTGTATCTTGTCTTGTTGCACATATCTTTCATATCTTATGTGTCCCTTTGTCCTTATGTTGGTTTTCCATGGGATCTTAGACCTTGGGGTCTTGGCCATATCCTTGATATTTGTCATCCTATCTCTCTAATATTTGTACACTTGGACCCTTCTTGACGCATATTTGTCTAATTTAGGGTGAGTCTGAGTGTAAGTTCATACTCTCACTAAAGTGGGGGATAAATGTAGTGTTGGAAATTGTATACCTTCATAATTTCAAACTATGTTTCGGTCCCTTAATTTATTGGACTTAATTAAGCTTCTAGTTTTCCAAATTATGCATTCCAAAGCCATATTTTTACTGCTTTCTAAAAGGGGGGCCAACATTTAATTAATTCAATCAATAATTAAATGACATCGAAGCATGTGTGTCCTAGACTTATAGGCTAGGACCCATTTTCCCAAGGGAGAATGGGTCCCCTTTAAGTCCTAAGACCCATTTCTAAATATGCTTTTTGGTGGTATTTTATTGATTCAAATCAACTTGCAATTGTTGGCTTTTAGAATCTAATTTTTGGGAAATTAGATAAACATCTATAAATACATAGTCTTTTTATCATTTGAAATCTAACACACTTTATGAAGAAATATTATGAGAAAATATTATTTTCAAGAGAATATTTATCAGTCATTTGTTGCAACAATCAAGCAAGTCTCCTAAATGATCAACAAGCTGGTGGTTTGTTCAGCGTCATCCTTGGGAAGGATATATGCAATATCGATCCTAAAAGCATCCAGCAAGTTCAAATTCATCACAAAGAAAGATCAAAGTCTTGAGATGTGTTTGTTCCTATGTCCCTAAGCAGCTTTCTATATATTGAAGGTTTGATGAGTTGTAACAAGCATTGTTCATTCATCATTTCCTTCTCCATTGTCATTATCTATCTATCAAGGTTTAATTACCAAATTGGGGTTTGACTAAGGCAAACCCCCATTCAAATAAAAATGGTTCTGTATGTAAGGATTATAGACAAAAGCAGAAATTATTTAAAGGAAACATCAAGTGGTAAATTTTGCATTGTTAAACACACAAGTTGTCATCATTATTGTCAAGCCACAAAAACTAAGTTGAATATTTTATTTCCAACTTTATGATAGTGGGACTTGTGTCAAAGAGAAGACAAGATCCAGCATCAGAGGAGTACAAAAAAAATTTTAGATTCCCTAACTAGGACCCATTTGCCTAGGGGTGAACCATTCCTTCACTAGGTATCAAAATAATTTTTTGGTGATAGGTACATGTGTCCAAACCCTTCCCAAATCTGCCTACAAACTATCATTTTTGTTTCTATACTTTTAGGAATTTGCATTTCATGTATTAGGTCTTATTGTTCAATTATTTTGAGTGTTCCAATTCATTTCAATTTAATTCTAGACCTTACTTATTATCCCAAGGACTAAGATGCGGGTCTGATTGACTCACCATTGAGGTTGAAAGTCAATCTTTACACCTTATGATCTCTTTCCTAATTAAATTCCCTTGGGGAAAGATACCTATTAAGATCCCTACAAGTTCTACATAAATAAAAAATTTACTATTGGGGATCCTCTTTCCCAACATTTCACTTTGATTTAATTGGTTATTTGATTTTTCCAAATCCTTTCTTAAGGAAATAACTTCAAGCTTGGAACTTCTCACACTCCAATTCCTTTTCCTTCAACTGATCTCTTACAACTTCTTCAATTAAATTTTATTCCTCAATTTGAACCTTTAGATCCATATCATCCTTTTTGATT